>JASANE010009636.1:0-13625 GCA_030248225.1 Trileptium ribeirensis | reverse complement strand
TTCAGTTACGTATTGCTCGAGTGGAGTTTTTGGATAAAACTTGGAAATGTTTATTGTATCGACATTGATAGATAAATTTTCCCAATCACTAATCAATAGGAGTTCATCCTAGCATCTTACTATATCGCCGTGCTATACAAAAGAAGACAGCAACAATGTATCTTATTTTAAAGAGCATAAAATTTTCAATGTTTCAGTTGAATCTGAGATTTTTATATTCTTGCGAGAAGTAGTTCACTGCGACGTACACGGTTGTTCATCATTAAGTGAAGAACCCTTATCTATGATTGCTTCAGTATTTAATTAACGAGATAACTATCAGTCAACGTTGAAATCCACAGGTTCTCATGATCCGGGTGGATGGGGGGTTGCACTTCCCCCCCCCTCCAGAAATCAAGATCCGGGGAATAGAACTAAAGAAAAATTATGCTCATCCCCTACCACTATTTTTAGGGATCGCCGCCCTGCGTTCGTTACCAGGAGACTCTGGATGAACACACGACACTTAAATATCCGAAATGAGCAATAGGAAATTTGGTTCATAATTAGCACTGGTAAATTTAACATTTCAAGAATCATCGCAGAAAAAACTTGCAAATTTCATTCTCGGGATGTCCGCAGTACTGTTCGATACGCAGTACGTTACAAGGCATTTCTTTTGCAAGCATTTTTGCTCACATAACACTTCTCAGCGTAGTGCTAAATTCGACTTCCAGCAGATGTGTTCATTGTGCAGTTTTTGAAAAACTTGGCAAAGCATCTTCTACGATTGTAACAGCAACACAATGTGGTGCGCCTAGTAATGTTTCGATACTGGTAGTATAACACAGTAATTGTTAGTAATTTGGAAATTTCTGGTATAATCAAAACCTAGTAAGTTTATATTTTCAAAGCCAAATTTCTCTTCCCCAACGTCCGCTTCTGTTTAAGCATGAATCATCTGTTGTTCTGTTGTAAAAGCAAATAACCTAAGCTTTATTATCGCGGAGGATTCAGAACTGCCGTAAATGATATTGGGTTAATTAACCATCGCGTCCAAACCCCAGATTCTAGCTTGCAGCACTCCGTATCAATAACCAAATCTCTAATTAGCAATCATGATTCCATTAGATATTTATGCTACACATCTCAAACTAAGCCTCCCTCCATTTGTCCACTCGTAAAGATTCAGACTTGCCGAACTGAAATTGGATTAGCTGCGTAACCATCCCGTCCAAACCCTAGATTCCAGCTTGCAGCACACTGTATCAATAACCAAATCTCTATTCGGCACTCATGATTCTATTACATATTTGTGCTACACATGTCAAACTAAGCCTCCCTACACTTGTCGAATCGTAAATATCTTATACTGTGATTTGGACACATGATTTTCAGGACGCGATTACGTATGAAACTATTTTCACGTCGATTTTGGTATGTGGAGCAAACGCCACTGCACAAAAGTGGGAATAATATCTTTGGATCACTCATTTACCATTTTCAGCCTTCGCTCAGTGTAGAAACAGCTGTAGGCTACCGCCGTACATGTGTAATTTATCATTTTTTATAGAGGGTTTACAGTTGGAAACTTCTCTAACGATTTTGCAGCTACCGAATTTAGGTATATTAATGATGACATTTTGTGGCTCAGTAGATATTAGTTGTGATACGAAGTGTGTTAGAAATAGATAGCTTCGGCGATATATTTTTTGCTTGCACTTTTGAGGTTAAATAACTCACGACTGTCGAAGCTACTCTCATAGTTAATATGATCATGCTCAACTGGAACTTTCTCTCTGGTTTTTTAAAGAAGAATTCATAAGTCGTAAGGTTCAGTGGCCACATAATAATTTAGCCAGGCAAGCCTTCTAGGCATTGGATTTTATTGAATAATGCAGGTTTGAGCTCCCAGCTTAACCTGTGCTATAACCCTTTATGTCTGATATTTTCGAATACACGGAATATTCCAGTGCATTGTAATCGGTGATTGCTTTTAAAATGTCAAAGTGACACAATACGTATTAAAACATGAACTAAAGAAAGTGACAATAACAGTTTAGGCAAAAGTAAAATATATCAGCATTCACAGTGAGGCACAAATATTTGTTTACGTTTTGTTTTTATCATCTATTACTTAGAAATGGATGGTTCGACTTGACTTACATATTTATGCTCTATTAATTGGGGCTCTGGGGGTATAATTACGTTTTAGACTTTAGTGCCGTTCTTACTTGATTGCGGAACAAGCGGGTGAAAATAACGATTTTTAGCTCAAATCCACCTTATTTTGCTGTTAGTGAATCGATTATTCAATTTGGCACTAGATTTCATATATGGCCGTAAGCCAAGTTCCCATAATACTAGTGTAACTTCAATATATTTATATACAATTGTAATGGAAATTGTATGATCAAAACCCTTCATGGTTTAGCCATTTTCACTTGGTTAGAAGAATACTATGTCAGGGTATAAATAGTTTGAAATTGCGGCTAGCGGATGTACCATTTACTGATTCAATTTGGCACAAACCTGTACGGCATACACGCTGATGGAGGGAGATAGGGTAATCACCTTCCCTGAAAATCGACACCCTTCATGGCGAGCGGTGACAGCTTCTGGCTTGTAGCCTGAAGTCCCTGAGGGTCCGCCCCCCAATAAGCAAAAATTGGCTAGATTGACAAAACTGGGCGAAATCGAAAAGATTGGAAAAAATATTACAGAGAAGCCAACGTTATGCAAATTTGGCTCACATGTTCGAAGTTTATTGTAAAATTTGTGTTAATGACGATAGTATCAATCTATAACGACGGAGTGGTTTGACCAGGTAAAATAAAATTTTGCAGAGCATGAGCGGTTCTATGTGTTGTTTTGCGCGTTAGATTACTTTGCTATATGGTATGCCATTAACTGTTTTTGATGCACTGGGTAGCCTTTAGTTAAGCACATGCTTCGATAATTGATATTGTAGTAAAAAATGTGCTCTAGTAAAAAGTCAAAGCCGTCATCTTTTGCTTGAAGGCATGTTAATAAAAACATGTTAAACATTTTACAACTGCGTATGACATCATCTGGAAAGTCGCAAAGTTGCAAACATAGATATGCCGTCTCAATTCAGTCATGTACACATATCCGTGGCGCCTCCACACCGGTCTGATAATAGACTGATATACAATATATCATACAATTTAACCGTAAGTGCAAATATCTTCAAGAAATCTTAGCTGTATAGCATGGCTCATGTTTGCGCTGCAGCATCTAATTATAGATAATACCACATTGTCTTGATTTATTAGAGAAAATAGCTGAAACAATTATTCTTAACGTTTGGCATTTTCATTGTCGGTACTACGTTTGAATAATTCTTAGACCGCTGAACGATGTGCAGTAACTTACCATGAATTGGCGTATAGTTAAATTGGTTTGGCTTTCTGTACAATAGAACTGTTTAAATTGCTTAAAGTCTAAGCCCGTTGCAGAAAGAGACGGCGTCGATAGTACTGCGCCATACTGCAGGATACAAACGGTACTGTAGAATTTTTATGTTGTTGGAAGAATCACTGTAATTCCTTTATTAAATTTTAATTTCATTAATACAGGCGATTATGTCTGGGTAATGCCGGTTAAATAGCTCAAATTGTCTGATTCCAGGATAAAGTTAACTCGAATCATGACCGGTTATTAAGTTGATGACGTCTGAAAGTGTCGGAGGTGCTGCTTTTGGAAGGAGGCCGTGAGAGCTTCCAAAGATCATTAAATCTTAGCAGATAAAATACATCGTTTGCAGTTCATAACTCTCATCACTCTGTAATATGCGAGCCAACAGTTCTGCGTGTTTCAGTGTGCAGCAACCATCATTAATTATTCTAAATGTTATCTGTCTAACCTAGAAATAGTTACCAATTAAGATTTATTTAACAAATTTCGATTTACATGAATACTTTAAATTATAAGTATCAATAGGGTACAGTGGGGTCACAACCGTTAGGGTCGGACACCCAATCGACATTTACCTTCCCTCCTGTAGGATCCGCTCCGTCACATCTCTCTCCCGCCCGCGTTGAAAATTTTATCGAAAATTGGCAAAAGCAGAGTGAAAAGTGGCAAAAATTGGGGTAAAATTGGTAAAAAATAACGGAAATTAAGGAAAGTTTATCCCAAATTTGCAAAAATTGAGGTTAAAATTTTAAATTCTTAAGAATTTCAGAAACTTAGACTCAGAAACCCCTGACGTCCCAGCCCCGCGCCGACGACATGTCTCATTTCCAAGACCATGTACCTCCTAAACCGACGAACCTTCGAAACCTATGGCTTCAAATTTTATAACGTTTTTTTAAAACAGGATTGTGACGAGACAAACCAGTATCGCTACGTTGTTACCGAGTATAACTGCTCAAATAATAAAACAGTATATTAAAAGAAAACATAACAATAAGCAAACGTAGTATACAAGGTGTCAATTTACTAAAAAGTAATGCAATCTTGCTATTTCCTTAAAATACACTGACTAAGTGAACCCTGCGCCTTTAAGCTTATGGTCATGTCTACTTCAACAGTGGGTGTGTTGTGTGGTGGGGGTGTTGTTTGTGGTGGTTGGTTTTTTTTGTGTTTTTGTGTGGGTGTGGTGTTGTTGTTTTTGTTTTTGTTTTGTTTGTTTTTTTTTGGTTGTTAGTTTTTTTTTTTTTTTTTTTATGTAGTTTTTTTTCGTGTTGTTTGAATGTATTTGGTGTGGATGTTGTGTTGTTTTTTTTGTGGTTTTAGTTTTTTTTGGGTTTGAGAGGTTGGTGGGTTTTTTGTGGTGTTTTTTTTGTGTTTGTTGTGTTGGTGTGTGTGTTTATATTTGTCGGTATTTTGTGTGTGTTATTGTTTCGTAGTTTTGTTTTGGCGTTGTTATTCTATTTTGATTTTGTGTCTGGGGGTGTAAGATTGGGTGACATTGTAATTTTGAGTGAAGAGTTAGGTTAATTTTTGTTTGTGTGTATGTTTTAGTTTTGGTGTATGTGGGTTGTAGTAAGGGATTCGTTGTGTGGGTGTTTTTTTTTTTATTTGTATTGAGGATATGGTTATGAATGGTGTTAGTGGAGGGTGTGTTGATGTTTTGATAGGTTTTATGGGATTATGTGGGTTTTTGGTATTGATGGGTTGTGTTTTGGTTGTTTATTATTTTTATTTATGTGTTTATATGGAGAATTGGTCATATATGTTAGTATATATCTTAAGTATTTGGTGGATATGGATATTTGTTATAGTTGTGATGTGTTATTTATCGCGTGGTGGTTTTTGAGTTGTAGGGTAATTGGTATATTTGTGTAGTTTTTTGTGTTTGTTTTGTATATTAGGTTGTTTTTTATGATATTTTGGGGTTTATTTTGGTTTTTTGGTAGGTTTTGGGATTTGTAATATTAATTATATGTAGTTGTTGTTGTTTTTGTATTTATTCTTTTGCTCTATTTGATGTTTGGTGTATTTAATCGGGTTTTGAAGATATTTTGGTTGAGTTTTTTTATTTTTGTTGTGATATATTTTTTTTGTTTTATTTGTTTTGTTGTGTGTAATATTCTGCGCTAATAGTTTGGTTGGTTGTGTTAGATAGGTGTGTTTTTTTTTTGTAACGCTATTGGTGAGTTTGTTTTGTGTTTATAAGGGTTGTTTTAAGGTTGGTTTTCAGGTTAGGGATAGTTATATGTATATTATCTGGAAGTCGAAGTTGAATAATATGCGTCTTTGTATGTAAATATCGTGGCGCTCGGTCTTTAGTATATATATATTTTCGTGTGAATATTTGATTTCTATAGTGGCTTGTTTGCGTGGATTTTATAATTCTTGTTTTTTATTAGAGTATGATTTTTGTTTGGTTTTTTGTGGTATGTTTTTTTTCCTTGGGTTTGTGGGTATAGTATGTTGGTTTTGTTAGTGTTTATGTGTTGGTTGGTGTATAGTTGTTGTGTTGTAGTTTTGTGTTGGTTGTTTTTTTTTTTTTGTTGTTGGGTTGGGTTATTTGTTTTGGTGTTCGTGTGGTTTGTTTCGTTGGTCGTGGTGGCTTCGGGGGGCGTAGTTCTTTTCTTGTTTCGTTTGGTTTTCTTCTCTGTTTTTGTGTTGTGTTTTTGTTCTGTTTTTTTTTTTGTTTGTGTGGGTCGTGGGTGGCTCTTTCCTCCCTCCTGTGTCCTCCGTTCTCCCGTTGTTTCGTGGTGGTGTGGGTGTTGTGTTTTCTTTGGTTTTTTTTTCGTTGATATGTCGCCTCCTTTTGTTTGTTCTGATTCACTTCATAACGTTTTTTAAAGAAAGATTGTGACTAAAAAAGTAGTTGTAGAGTAATCTGAAATAATAAAAAGTATATAAAGAAAAAATAAAAGAGTAGTAATTTATAAATTAAAAATAAATTTTAATTAGTATGTTGTTTTATCTTATGTCAAATGGTACACTTTGTTATCATTTTATAAATAGCAACTTATTTTGGATGGATCATATTGCAACTTGGCTAAGAATTATGTGTTATATAAAGTGCTCCTAAAGGTCGAGCGCAAGTACGGTAATACTAATTAACATTATTTCAATAGAGTAGCTAACACAATTAAACTATGTTAGCTGCTCTATTGAAACTGCTATTTTTAAGCAAATAACAATTGGTTAAACCCGTATACAAATTATATGTTGTGGGTGACAAATTGGAATGAATTAAATGTAAAATGCGCTTTTATGTCATCATTTCGCCCTTCAAATCAATTGACTATGCTAGTTATATATTTTTGGCACATCCTAAAGTAAAATATGAGCAAAAAATTTATTTTATTTTATTTTTTGATTTATGTAAAGACTTATTTGATTCATACCGCCAAACGTAGTTGAACTTTAACGCAAATGCACCCCATAAATTTCAGGAACATCAGTCGACGAAATGTCAATGTAGTTGTTATCAACAATTATTTCGCAACAAACAATGGTTTTAGCTTTCATTATTTCGCAAGCGTAATTAAATTGAGAGGAATCCTGGTGGGTAATTATCCTACGTGAAGCCTGTTATTTTTTGTAAGAATTTGAGCTAAATGTGTTCAGGTGATGTGAATGTTAATAAAAACTAAAAAAATTCAGCTGTCGGACTGATATGAATACTACCACCCCCTAAGAAACTGAATCGCTCGTTATAATGTTTCAAACCGTAACTAAAATTTAGTTTATGCGCCGTTCACGTTACAATGTCCACCCTATTTTGAACTTTTGTGCCCTCTAGTGGCTACCCTACTGTACAGACATTCAGGGTGACCCCCATACTGTAAATCAATTTCCGAGAATGCAAGACACGCCTCTAGGTACTACATCTTTTGTTTACAGTGTCGTATGTACTCTTAGCTACCAATTTGGTGCAAAATAACTGTAACGGACACAGTCTGTAGCTAAGGCAATTTATTAGTCAACTGTGCTGGGTAGTTTTTTTAATTCGAGATATTTGTATCGAGGCCATATGAACGCTTATGAAACGATGCCGCACACTGTCAATAAAAGTGCGAGAAGACACGGTGTGCTTGACACTGTTGAAAAGCGCATAGGTTCCAAACGTTGGGGACATTATAACGTGAACGCCGCATTATTTCGGTATTGCCCAAAGATGGCGTTGTCCAAGCCCTCCCGCAACAAGTTCGTTAATACACTCAAATATTTTTATTTATGTGTTTATATGGAGAAATTAAGCAGTACCACGATATATAAGTTAGTAACTCATATCTACTAATGCATTTCCGGCCTAAGGATATGGCGATAAATTTGTTATAGCTAACATCAAAGCATGAACTGTGTTTGATAACAATCGATCGCGTAATGAAACGTGGCTTGAGTTGCACGAGGATACATTATGCGTATATTTGCTGTAGTTTTTTGTGTATTTTGTACTTTGTAGCAATATAATCCAGGTTGTCTTACCTTCTGATGAAAAACTATAATTCATGCAGGGTACATTGATTAATTGCACAGTATTTTTGCTAGCGAAACGGACAATAATTATGGGAAAACTTTGCTAAATATTAAATTATTAAAGTACAAGTTCCGTCTGTTGTTAATTTCGTATTTGACCTTAACCCTGACAATTTGCTCTACAATTTCGAAACAATGTTTGAGTCGTATTAATAGATCGGGCATTTTCCGAAAGAAACAATATTTTGCGCTTGAAACTAAATCTTAACTTATACATTCTTGCTTGTGACATATATTTAATTTTTGTTCTATCTTAAAACCAGTCATTTGCTTCAGTGTGCTAGATAATTACCCCGGAAGCGCTGACATATAGTTTGCCGAAAATCTGGTAATTAAGTGTTAGCGATACGAACGCTCAAGTGTCTACCATTTTTTTGTAAACAACGCTAAAATCTAGTGAGTTTGCTTTTGTGTTTCAACATAAAGCGGTTGTTTTAAAGCGTTGGTCAATTTATTATAGGTTAGGGATACGTTATACTGCTATACGAACAAATTTTAGCCTGTTCTACGTGGTTACATTGTTTATATACGACCATTCTTTCTGGCTCAAGCAACTAAATCTCTGATGTCTATACTGATTCAACCATCCAAAGAACGACATCAAAAGCAATATAAGTTTTTAAAATAAAGTTTGTATGAAACATTTTTAAATAATTTTTATATAACAGCTATAAAGCAGCAAAAACATTTCTATTTGGCTCAATGAGCCATTAATCTGGTTCGTTACCTTATTGCATAAATACGATAACGCCACTAAACTTTATACATTTCTATAGCAAATCTCTATTGTTTTCTCATTAGCCTAAAAGCAAACGTAGTGCGTGTTTAAACACAGCGAACGTACTGTACAAGCAATAAAAATGTTGTGAAATGCCTTTCTGTCTACAGCCTACAGGGCTTTCTACATGTCAATTTATCTTTGCCTTCAAAAATCCTATGTAGCGCAGAGATTTCCCACTATAACTATTTGTTAAATTTGAACTTTGGTTGATGCAAAGCTTTAAAAAGTTTTACAGCGGTGTTTCGATCATGCTAAATTAATGTTGACGTATACATAATGACTTGAACAGTAATGGTGAGTGTGAACTTGAGAATCAGAAACAACAAATAAAGAGCAGGCCGAGCGAAGTGTGACTAATAACTTTTTCCCTACGAAAACCAAAATAGACGTTACGGCGGTCAGATGGACGACTATGATTCGTTGCAATGTCATTCAGTACTGTTCATTGTTAGGTCATTCTAGTTCTTTTTGTTGCTACTAGTTGAAAACCAAGTAATCAGTTGTAACATTTGGATTGATTTCATTATATGATACATTTATCAAGTTAAGTTTAATATATATGCAAAGCGCTAGCAAGTAGCGAAATTCCAACAGCTGTTCTTCGGCTGCTGTGTTATTAAAAACGCAGTATTGATTTTTAGAGGAGCTATGTGGTTTTATTTAAACGGTACATGGCCTAATAATGCCACAGCGACAGAAGGCAGGGCAAGAATGGCTTTTTCTACGTTTTCACAAGAGGCGGTAACTATTTTTTCGTAAATCACCTCCCCCAATTATTGCATAGACATCTCCCTATTTTTGAATACTGTACGGTGCTCTAATGCCTAGCTACAGACATTAATTTGGAATACGTTGGTAAGTAAGGCAAAAGCAACATGTCACAAAATTCATGTGAAGTTGTATATTGTTTCAAAGAAGTTTATGTCTCGAAACAACCACTGGATAATTCATATTTTGTTCGATAGACAATTTCTAAAGCCTGCATTGCATAAATCCACAGCATTGGATATATAATTATTGGAGACCTTACATATTGAAAGCTAGGCATGCATAATTGCAATAAACAAATAGTGCGATATGTTTTGACACATAGTTGTGTGTTTGATACAGATGAGCTTCGAGCGTCTAATATATTGTAAGAACTGTGGTTCGATCAATGCACGCTGAAATAGTTAAAATATCCGAAATAAAATGTATAATCTATTCACCATAAAGTCACACTACAGATGTCGTCAAGCATAATGGTAAAGCTAAATTATGTTTAAACCACCTATGCCAATCTACCAGTATCTCTGTTGCCAGAACTGTAATCACATAATGTCGGACTTTTAACGTTAGACATGATGAAATAGCAATATGATACTATTTTGCAATACTTGTGGTTTAAACGCTCCAGTTTTGTTGAAATTAATGTTACCCCGACTTTAACAGGAATCGACAAGTTTAGACGATCAAAAGCCCAATGAACCAACATAGCATTATTTTTGTGCATCTCAAAACTTGTAAAATACTCTAAAGGCGTGTTCACACGCTCAAACTTTTTGCTCAAATTTTGATCAAATTTTTATCAAAATTTGAAAGTATCTTTTTTGCTTTTTTGGTAAGTTTAAAAGTGTGAACACTGTTCAAACTTTTTAAGAATATTCCTGTAGCCATTCATGGACGAGATGTATTACCTGAAAAATTTTGAGCTTAAATTTTGATATCAAATTTTAAATTACGGAAATTTTTATTTAAGGCGTGTTCACACGCTCAAACTTTTTGGTCAAATTTTGGTCAAAATTTGAGCTCATATTCTGATCAAATTTTGATCAAAATTTGAAGTTATCTTTTTTGCATTGTTGGTAAGTTTGAACGTGTGAACACCGTTCAAACTATTCAACCATATGCCTTCAGCCAACCATCGATGAGATGCATTACCTGAAAAACTTTGAGCTCAAATTTTGAGCTCAAATTTTGAAACGTCACTATTTTCCTTCAAAAATTACCTTCGAATTTTATTCAAAATTTGAAAAAATTTTGAGCTCAAATTTTGAGCTCAAAATTTGAGCAAAAAGTTTGAGCGTGTGAACACGCCTTAAAAATTGCGATGTTTTAAAATTTGAGATTAATATTTGAGCTCAAACTTTTTCAGGCAATACATCCATCTTGTCCATGATTGGCTACAGCAATATTCATGAAAAGTTTGAACAGTATTCGCACGTTCAAACTTGATAAAAATGAACTCTATCCGTGAATGTCCGGACCCCCCCTTACCCTCGACGTCACCCCACATAAAAAATAATAAACTGCTCAAATAATCAATAAGCCCTCACCTCTATAGAAACTTTATGTATTGTTCGTTGAAAATGCTTGCTTGTTTATAATTATAATTTTCAGTTATCTTTGAGGTTACTTCGTTTAGTTATAACTGCCTCAATTGCTGACAAATTAAAGCCAGTAGTTATTTATTCCAAACGGACCGAATCTCTGGCATCTGAGATTAAACTACAGTACCAAAATAGATACATACAGTACTAATGATAAAACCTAAGTAAACGAATGATTATGGAAAGTCGATCAGTACACACTTTTCAAACGTGAATTGCTTTAGAGACATTGGAAGTGAAATACATCTGAAAGGCATATCCAGGTGATAGATAGATGCTATGAGCTTTTGTTCGTAGGATTAATTTAATTTTACTTAGATAAATTACTTTAACCCTTTATAGCTCAATCTCCACAAATGGGTACCATTCACCCATTGAACTGTTATGTTAGCAGAGTTTGTTTCTTAATGTCTGCACTTTTGTTGCTATTCGTTGGCTTTGCGACGTTCCAAAAGAAACCGAGTTTTAGGTCTTGGAAAGCTCATTGTTGGCGTGTGACAGAATACGCCGTATAACCCGGCGTTCTATACCAGGTGCTGTCAGTAGGCTTTATCAAGGCACGATGCACAAAAGAATTTGGACGTTAAAGGGTTTATAATTTTGTACGAACACCAATGAACCTGTAGGGGAGCATTAATGATGTACTCTGAACCATAATACGTAACGATTATGCAGTCTGAACATATAAGCTAAAATGGATCAGTAATTTAAAACGGCTAAAGTTGATCAGCCATTATAGCAACAATAATAGCTGATTTAGATTATACTCTTCCATACCAAAGATGGTCAATATGAAATAACCTCCTTTAATTTTGCGGCACGCGTGGTAGAGTTATATACAGTCGAGTAGAGATAGTTAAAAAACTCCATTAGAACCATGTTTATGAAATTTTTTCCATTTTTGTATTTATCCTTGGCGTCAAAATTTTTCTAGTAAATGTTAGATACCATTCGCACCGCACTACAAGCTGAGACGAATGGTGTCAAAAGGAACTGGATTCATGGGTTAACGGCTTAAGCTACATGTTAGGCTAAACCTTAGATTTTCACTTAAGTGAGAATAACTCTCTTAGCTGATGATTATATTGAGGTAAGTTTTATGTCATTCGACTCAGCTAGACAATGCGGTTCGAATGTATATAAAACTATGCATTTATTACGATTAGTTCTGTCTTGTGCAATATCCTGATACACCAAACAAATTTTGCTTAGATTTGACACTAAAAATTTAACCAACCCGGGTTTCTTTCCTTGTGCAAACTTTTATTAAAGCGATATTGCTTCCGGGACTAAGCTACTTATGGTCAAATCTACTGTGAAAATTTGTGCTGTAATGGCTTACTTACCACCTAGCTACAAACGATAATGACAAATATGAGTAGAAATTAGGATGAAACATTATCAGATTATTGGAGATATATCCATAAAATTGTAATTGGGAGAGCGTAGTTATCAATGCAGAGAAAAACTTTAGTCAAAAACCTCTATCTATTGCTGAATGGTTAGCTTGCAACATAATTCCAAGAATTACACAGATTACGATGTACAATACTGCAAAGACTAGCCATGTGATTCATTTTGTTAATTTTTATAAAATGACCTAAATCTTTATTTTTGATTTTGAACATTTTAACATGTATCCTATTCAATATAGTAGCTATCACATCCCAATTAAGATACTTAGGTCTACAGGAAAACATAATAAGCGACAGTGTTCATTTTTGAGTTCAGAGATTACAGGGTTGAAAGAGACATTTTTTCCTAATTAATGTCTTCCATTATCTAAGGTATAACCCAACAGTTACAACAATTAACAATTTTTGCTCTGATCTTTTTGAGTAATTTAACGCTTTTCTACAGTTTTCATTTTGATGTTCAGGAGTAGACCGGCGGTGGTGAGCGTTTGTCTGTGTTCACAAACGGAACCAATTGCAAAGAAATTTTTCGCTTTTGCTGACAGGATACATTACTCAGCACATAATAGTTTTCCGAATATACTGCAAAACGTGCGTTCCAGCCCCACCCCCAAGTTATACCTCTGCATACAACTCTGACATTTCACTTTCAGGTATCAGAATTATAAATGATAGTATTTTAGTATTCACAAACTTTGGTACAAAATATTGTTTTTGGCTCTGTATTCCTTGGTTTTAATACTGCTGAAAAAACAGCGCTGATATACTATTCATCCTATTAAAGATAAACTTTTTTAGCCTAATACACCCAATCAGACGAAATTTGTTGCAGCAATAAGAATTGCTACGCTATTTTTCCACAAAATATGCCTTTTTAGGCTCTTTTTCAGCTGTTAAAGGCGTTATAAACTAGATATTATGGCTGCAGGCGCCATATCTCAGATTATCTGTACTGTAAAAAAATTTTTGTTAGATTACTTTGCAGGTTGTTATGTTATAAAATTGTAAGTTGGACTTTATTATGGTGTAAATGCGGCGGCATATCTCAGATTATCTGTACTGTAAAAATTTTTTGTTAAATTACTTTGCAGGTTCTTATGTTATAAAATTGTAAGT
>JASANE010009634.1:0-52623 GCA_030248225.1 Trileptium ribeirensis | reverse complement strand
GGGGTTGACCAACACTCTTGATCATGCCAAACTCAATCGATCCAGCCATAATTTTGCTGTTATCGCCTATACATTGTTACAGACCTAAACAAATGCAAATCGTTCACAAAAATAGCCAATATCAATTAAACTGCTAAATTATCGACCAATGTTCGAGCACGCTCGCGAAAGATTTGCTTTATTCCCGTTCGGAATGGCTCACAGGGATTGCTCCAAACTTCACTATGTATATGTATTAAAGACTATAAAATTCATCGATAATACGTTTTTGGCACGAAGGATATTTGTAAAATAAATGTACATACTTGGACCGCGAACAATTAAACTTTGTTTGCGAGCGGCACAAGCAGATCGAAATTTGGTCGGTCGCTTTGGCGAAATTAATAGTCAGCCTGAGAACCGTTCCGAGACCTAATCGTGGACAATTAGACAGGCGCTGCAACATTTTAATACTTGTATCTCGCAAGCGAAGTTTAAGATTTTCAACAATAGTATTATCGAATATTTTATCTGTTGGCTACGCCATAAATTTTGAAACATTAAAGTTTCCTCCTGGGCAAAATTCACGTAACACGTAATCACAATATTTGGACTGCAAACTGCCACCTGACTTTCGTTGCCCTGCAACCAAACATGACCATGCAAAATGTTTCGCAACATACATTATAATATTTCGATGAATGAAAACTTAGTAGTTATATGGGAAACTGTATTCAGTAACATTATTATATTACGCTATATACATACACCTAGAAACATAAATAGTATATGTTATGTAATAGTATATGTATAAAGATTTGCTAGTCTTATGTCTTGTTGGCCTCACCATTACGGGGGTTGATGGGGTGGGATCACCTACTTGGCCATTCTGCCACACTATTCGCCAAAATCCCCCATGTTCGACCCAACCACTCCAGGAAATCCCCACGTTTGATCTTGATCAAGATTCCATGAATACATAAAAATAAGATTAAAAAATGGTATAAAACCGTCACTGAGGTCAAACGGTATAAACAAAAGCAAATAACAGATCAGATGGAAACATTTTACACTATTTTATATATTTAAAAAACTGAAAATCCAATTGCAGATTTTTCCAATAAGAATAAACATATGCATTGGAAACATCCACGTTTTTTTCGGAGAGTGAAAAGGCCATGTTTTATCAGCTCTTACCTGAATAACTCTTAACTGGGTTGACTAGATATGAGTAAGATGTTTACAATTGGTTCTCCAGAAGACTATTGCACTTTTCGCCATCCTCAAAAATGAGTCAGCATGACGCGATCCGTTTTCGCAGCACCTCCTACTTCCTAGAAGGGTAACCATCTCTTGCGGCGGATCATGGTATCACGGGAAAATTGGACAGACTCCATACGAGTTTTGTGGAGCCACATTACTCCCAAAAAATACATTTTTATAAGAAAATTTTGCTGGTGTCGGTGCATTTTTTCCTATGATACTACAACTCATCGAAAGCGAATGAGTTTCCACTCGCTGGAACAAGGAAGGTAGTATGGGCGATATGAATCGTGTTACGCCTGCCTCTTTTGTAGTATGGCGACGCTGAAGTGTTACACTTTCCTGATCAATCCATCATTAACACGTGGCATGACACAAATAAACAAACCTGGAACCATTTGGCATGCCTAAGCCACGCCAATGCTTCTAAACATCGTTCTCGATCAATCATATCGGGCGGATCGCCATCTACATTTTCCTTTTTAATCGATACACCAGCAACTGCCGATTCTTCAAATATATATAGAGTAAGCACAACAGGGCGTAATGCAGCTAATATAGCAGTGCTATGCCCAACTGTAAGTCGTTACGCGAACAAAAATATTACGTATTTCAACAAATAACGTGCCTAGTACCCGCTAAATAAAACTTTAAGTATTTTTTCTAAATCACTGATGCAATATGATTGCAGTTGACAGAAAGTGAGTCCGAAAATCATAAAAAAAATTATAAAAAATTTCTCGCTAGAGTACGCATATTTAAAAAATTTTACACAATACTGTTTCTCTAAAGGGCCGTGGATGTTACGTCTTGTACTGTGTTCAAATCATAATGTCTGACAATTTGACTAACTGATTCGAAATTTCGTGTTCCAACAATGATATCTAATATTCGACAAGATTAATTTTTGAGAATCGATTATTCTTTATAACCTACCATAATCGCAAAAAAATTACAATTACGGACAGAAATATAAGTAAACTGATCGCTTCGCGAATCACAATTGAACAGCCGTTTTATCGCGAATGATGCGGGAACGGTTCGCCAAAGATTTAATTATATTTTAGTCCATAACCGTATGTTTATTCAAAGTCTACAACGAGTTTGATGAAAAAATATATTGATTGCATTTGTATGTAAACCAGCAGGTACTTGGTTACGTCTGCGCCATATATGAACGCTATGTTTACAAAATGCAACCAGCACGAACATGAAATCATTACGTATATAGCGCCAATGTGAAATAATAATTACACATTCATTGAAATTATTTTAATGTTCGATATCTTTATAACACGCATGTAGTGTTTTAGATGTGCTTCGATAGAATAGGTTACCGGTTACATCATCAAACTTTATAAAATGTTAATGAAGACGAATATACAATGCAAAAGAAACGACCTAGAAGTAAGAAATGTTAGAGTCGTTTCTCCCATTTAAACCACAATACATAGAACACCGCCAGAAATGACCGCTGCTCGCTTGATATAAATGTATTATACTATAAGGCTGCTTGCTCAATGTTTGTTTGATTCATTTCCAATCTTTGCTCGATCGAAGGAAAACAGTCATTTCTAGCACGTCCAGTGGGCCTCTTACGCAACGTAGTCCGACACTGGAAACCAAGATTATGGTTTGAAGTCTTCTACGCGATATTTTAGTGACTCTTCACTGTATTCTTTTCGCCAAAAAAATAATGTCTAATTTGCAGAAACTCTAAAATAAAAACCTTTTTCTGAACAAAACAATAATTCCGATGTCGGAATCCATTATGTAAACATGAAGCAGATGGTCCACTTTAAAACAGAAGATGATCTAATTTCTCTCTGAAAATTTTAAATGCCGTGGTAAACATCGTCCTAAGTTTCAGGTTGAACAGTATTTTTTCCAAAAAAATTTAAGGTCATGCCATCATGTCCGCAGACCTTGGAGCTGGCCTGTCCACTGTGGGGGGACCCCCCTCCCCAGTTTCCAAATCCCCCATATTCGTGAGATTTTTACCCATGGCCGCCTCCCCACTCGGCCGAAACCCTTCATGTTGAACTAATTCCAAAAATTTTTTATATCTAAAAAGTTATGTTTTTGTTTGCAAATTGTTTTTTAAACATTAATTACCACTATTTATAATGCTAAAATATCGTTTTTAGCTTGAAAATACATTCACGTAAAAATGCATTAAAATATGGAAATGTTTAGTATTATTAAGCAAAATTTATCCCCCCACTTTTAATTTTTCCCCGAGAATGAACATGCCCCCCGCCCCGATGTTTTCGCCCCCACTTTTCGGAGGGCTGTGGACAGGCCAGATGAGCACTATCTAAACTTTTTCAAATTTATATTTTCATATCGCAAACTTAAGACATTTTAAGAATTCGTTTTCTATATAGCATCAAAATACGTCAATTTTAATCAATGTGAATTTTTAGATTTTGACCGATATGAGCATGTTCCAAATATCTGACAATTTATTCCATCTTTTATTTTTAAAGTGGACAACACATAAAAATACCTTGGAACTGATAAAAAACTCGCTAAAGTCCCATGAACAATAATGTATTTCCGGTGTAAAAAGACACTGTAGTTGAGAATAAAACCCTGGGTACTCTGAATATCGAAGAAGACCTTTGGATAGAATAATCAACGCCAATTGAATTTGCATACATAATTTTGCAATTTCTTATTCAATAGAACAAGAATAATACTGAACTGCATGCTACTAGATTTTCGGTCAATCTCGTATTGCCATTTTTTCAACAGCGTAGATCATATTGTGTATTTGAATTCTATGTAATTATAGTGAGTTTAACGAGCGTAGCGAAGAATTATCATTAACCATAGTAACCAGAGTGGTAAATTTCGGCGGTATCCGTTTCTGGGTTTTTGGGGGTAACACGCATACCTCAACTTCAGATGCGCGGATTGACTTGGTGTTAGCCCATTCAAACGCTTAAAACCTTTATTTTTGCCCTTTAGCTTCATGCGAAAACAAATTACAACTCCTGAAGTGTGCGACATTGCCACAGGCCGGAGCCAAAAACACGTAAAGGATTCTATCTTGACAAACGGTGCAGTTGATATCTTAGCCAAGTAAAGCTGATTTTGTAGTGCAGCAAGCTTTATAAAGCTAAATATCATGCTTTGCTATACACTACTCTTTCAGCATACAAGATCTGAGCCAAAACGGGGTTTAAATTGGCCCACGAAACTCAAAATACACGAAAACGGTATTATCTCCGCAAACGCTTGAATTTTAAATTTGCTCGAGAGTTGTTCGAGCATAAATAAATTTTGTTTGATTTCTGGTCGATGTTCGTTCGTTCGAAAGGTGACACTCATTTCTAACGAGTACTGTAGCTGTCTATTATATAAAATGCTGTTGTTGCCGTTATTTATCTTATAGATTTAAGTCAAAATGAAGTTTTCAATGAATCCATGAAGACTAATACACGAAAGTAGCAATATCTCCGTAACTGATTGAGCTTTATTTGTGTTATTGGTATCATTTTGTAGAGGACGTCATTCTCTAGTTTGTACTTCGTGAGCTCCTTATTTGCTAAATAAGGAAAAATCGGATACGCCAACTCGACGATTAAAGCAACATGGCTAATATTCAGCTCATTTCGTATGTTGATGCCCAATACAGCTGTGCACGTCTTTCCAAATTACATATTCAACACTCAGAATTAAACAAGCTACTAGTTTTAACCCTCGGGTTGATTAATGATGTGAGTTCCAAGTTATTAATTTCAAATAAAATCGTTCATTGCTAAGCTTCACAAACTGGATCTAAGCTTCACAAACTGGATTCAGCCAAAAACAAAGTAGTTAAATTTTCCATTTTAAAATTTATTACAGTAACGTATAAAGTCACCAAAAAATTTCATTTTGTTGCAATCGAAAGAAGCACCAATTAAGCACTAAACTAGAAAGAAATAACAGTTTTGACGTAGATGACCTAATACCAAATTAGGCAATTTTTTTCATCCAATTTTGTCAAATAATTATTGATAACGCCACACTTAAATCCCGAAACAGCACACGCGGATGCAAACATCAGTACCATATTACCCCCACTTGCACATTGGACAATACTGTGTATTCATGTATATTATTACAAAGACTACCAGTACATATCTTTCAATGCCGACATAATGCAATTACCGCAGCGATGTAAATTTACAGAATCCAACCGTGAATGTATGAATGCTCGACCTACAAAGATTAAGTTTTGCCACTGTTCGACTCTGCACCCGCTCCAAAAACATGACGCTAAAAATTCGCTGAAACGTGCGTCACTTTTACCAACGAAGCAATTTTATCACAAATTTGTCGTTGATACTTTTCTTTGAAGAAAGAGTTTCTCTTATTCGTATTTTGTTCAGCGACTAAAGCTTAAATATAACAGTTGCGTAGCGAGTACAAAAATTATGAAAGAGTCAAGTTTTGTTTAAACATAGGGATGGTTCGAAAACCGGAGACCGCCTACACTTCGCCACGTTGTAAAATATAACCCAAAGCCGCTGAGTTTGATCCATTGAAAAACCGGGTTTAGATAACTAAACTAGGTCACAAGAATGGAAATCTTGGACATTTTAGGCATGTTAATGATTTCGTCGCAACATGATGATATTAAGTGTTGAAACGTCGATAATGCGAGGGGCCCCCACTTCGAAAATCGCACATTTGTGTAATTTCCCCCCTGTCCGCACTACCTACTCGACCGAAACAACCATGTTTTACTAAATCCAAAAATTTTAATAGTCACTAAATTCATGTTTTTAGTAACATGAAGAATGTTTTTAACATTAATTAATACTATTTCTACTGATAACGTCATGTTACAACCTGAAAATACTTGCAAATAGTAGAAATACATGAAAAAATAGAAAATTAAACATTTTAAGAAAAATCTACCACCCCACTTTGAAATTTTTCGCAATGAACATGGTTGTCCTAAAGTTGCCCTTCCCCCACTTTTCGTAACGCTTCTTTCAGGCCAGAAAGGATAATAAAATGTGGATTTGGATAAAACATAACCCGAAACCAGCCACATTGGTCAAAAACCGAACACTAGCACCTTAATAATTCGGCTCGAAAGTTAAAAGCTGTAATATTTGGGTGCGCTCAGAATCCTGACAGAGTTGCGAAAGAGCCACCGCAGCTCAACTGGAGGTCAGAGAAGCGGATGCATAAAAATACAGCACAAATACAGTACGCATAAGAAATTAGTCCAGTTAGTTCGATGTTCGATTGAAGTTCGTCAGAAAAATTTCAAATTGTGTTCGAAGATATATTAGAATTTTTGGCGCGCTTTTTCAAAGTTGTTCGAGTGTTGAAGAGTTAGTTGCTCGAGAATAGGTAAATTTCGTTCGCTGGAGATCCGAGACTCCTTTCTGGCAAGTACTGTACCCTGCCAGTTTAAGGCAAAAAACGGGTCCAAACATCTGATAGAAATATGAAGTATTTTCGGTTATCCTGGAGAATCTGACGCGAGTGCCAGTGACGCCATGGCTCCACCACAGCCTGAGACGCAGGGCTTGGGTAACTAATGCAGTCCAAAATCCGCCGATGTGCAAGCTTGGACCAAAAGCCTTGCGCAAAATATTTAAATTGGCTCAGAAGTGGATATATAGTGTATTTCAAGTTACATCGAAGATACAACGCTAGCCAGAAATGATTGTCGCCTTTCGAACGAACAAGCTTCGAACAGCTGTCATACAAATTTATAAAAGCGTGCCAAAAATTTCCAACAGCCCTCGAACAAAGTTCGAACGTACTTCAAACAAAATTTGGGATTTGTCGAACGAACGTCGAATGAACATTGAACCAACAGCACTTATTTCTGGTTAGTACTCTACCTATGGGATGCCAGCGCCACCTAAATAACTTGAGGTCTTTACACGTCTGGGGTATTGGTAAAATTATAATATACCCCAAGACAACTAACTTACATGGTTATACAAAAACCTGGTTCAAATATCTTGGCACTTGAAGTGAGTTAATTTGAAAATTTTCCGGAAAGTAAGCAACATCATAGCATATGGTTATCCAGATGTATCTCTACACGTGAATTTTACACGTGATGTAGGGTCAAAAACTTTGTTGTCAGCAACTACACATTGTCAAAATTCCCGTTCCAGATGTTTGATTTTTTCGTGGATTGTAAGTATTTTACTAAACCATGTCTAGAAAGCCATGTGATATTTATAACCAATGCACCTTAGATTTTTCTTACTAAACCAGTATGGTTATGTTAACATCTATGACATTAACAACAGGAAACGGAAATGTAGATAATTGTATCCCTGCCAAATTTCATCAGTCAAAATGGTTGATAAATTGGCAGTCTAGATATGTGTGCGGAAACCTTTGGCCCCTGTAGAAATTAATCCGTATCGCAGCACGGGGAGGGAGCCCCATGTTTTTCTAAAAAATGACGCCGCCGTAAGCCGGCCTCCCTTTTGAGTTTCGTACTACGCCTCTGCAACAAGTGCCCATCACAAAATAGTGAACAGTGAAAAATCGAAATTAGATTTTTATCAAATGAACAATTGCGATTCCTGAAAGATTTGGCATTCGAAGCCGTTAACCGGGTAAAGTCAATTGTGATACCGTTCCAATTTGGCATAAATTGAGGTACCGTTCTAATTTGGCATACATAACTGCACACAACCAATTGCATTATAACGACCATGGACCAAAACCGTCTACCCAAATGGTCGTTGGAAAGGATCACATCACATAATGTCTTCGCGATAGAATCAATCCATGTATTCATGGCCTTATATTTCTTCATGCAATTATTTACGTGATATGTCGACAGAACAAAAGTATTGTGCATAAAAAGTGGAAGTGTCAACACCGTTATCTTTAAATTCAACTTTCCCACATGATAATTATTAGACTAATCATAATACCGGTATCAGTACTATCCGACATTCTCTGCTCTGCATTTTGCCACTAGTTTTAAAACGGCTACAAAAATCTAATAACGAGATACAATAATAATTCTTGTTGTGTAATTTTCAACGAAAGAAAAATGTATACGTAATACTTACTGATTTTGACATGGATATAGTTATTTATGCACATAGTGGTCTTAAATTTCTCTAAAATGCAATCAATTCCTATAATAGATCAAAAAGGCTACTACACGTTTGTGCCAAAATCGTGAATACCAACTTGTACAAAACAAATGATAGTCGTAGCCATAACCAATCCGCAAACCTGAACAAAATTACTATAACTTATTATTATAGTACATTATGTGCTAGCAGATAATAGTAAATAGAATTGCTCATCCTAAATCAGTATCGAATTTAATAATGTTAGCGTGGCCACCACGATTATCCGAAGTAAATTGTAACGTGTTGGCAATTACATTATATCAGTCAAAAACAAAATGTTGAAACAAAAAATCCTGACCATTTATGAACAACATAAAGCCGAAGTGTGCGGGTAGCGGCTGTATTGGTCATTATCTTTATTAGTTTGCGAAATTCTAATCATTTATTATGTTATTAAAAACTACACTTATCACGCTTAACCGCAAACTCCGACAGTCAACTTCCGTGCAAATGGTATTAACATTAGTGTATGTGTATAATAAGCCAATATATTTTATGGTCTTAATCTTTGCACTCGTTTACGATCGCTTGGAAGTTGTAATCAAACACGCACAGAAGTTGACTGGTAAAACAATTTAAGCTAGAAGCATATTTATTGACAAAGTGCACTACAGCAATGCACTATTGTCCTAATAGCAGGCATATTGCGACGTGGCAATGCGTTGTGCACTGTTTGCATAATATGTATGAATGAATGCTGGAATACTGTCATAGGGCCTAATGATTTCACAAATGTATTGGCAGAAAAAATGCAGTGAAGGCAAAATAAAGCGACGTCGATTTTGATGACATAAGCTTAAAATAAAGAAAACAATCCAGAACGAAAAAATATTATTATGAAGTTACAGTGTTCGCATAATCGCAAACGAACAGGCCGTAGTTTAGCACTACTCTCAATGTTTCTCAGCCTGCTGGAATTGTGTACATAGTCGATAAAAAGTTCTAAGAAAAGCGATGATTTTTTTACGATAATTAGAGTTTAGTACAATATTCACCAGAAATGACTGTCGCATTTAAAAGGAGTCTCGAGCAAGAAGTTACGACCGAGCGACAGTCATTTTTGGCGGGTACTATTACATACGTCTTGTAATCACGATAATGCTAAGTAAACATTTTGGTTGTAAGAAGTAGGGACAACGATGCAGCGTCAGACATCATATTTTCCATAACAATCGCTTAGCAAACTCACGGCGATCGTTCTATTTTAACCACCTATACCCTCAAATAGTTAAACAAATTATACAACAACCACACAATTACACAGGCAAAGTGACAACAATCATCAAAATATTTTAAGGTTTCAAGGCAGTCGCATCGTCACCAAGAACGTGACAAAAATTTCCCGACTATTACTATGCCACTTCGTTTCCCATCAATTTAAATTGTACGAGATACAAACGATCCACGTTTAAGTGCACAGCTAGTTCAACAGGGTGACTTAGTGTGAAAAATTAAAACAGCCAAATACTTACGCTGCGCACCTGAATCTTTGTTACTCGAAGTCTCGTTGTCTCCGTCTTGGTTATAATCGTCGTCGTCGGGATCCACACGAACTGCGCTCGATGTTAAGTGTAAAACTATTGTAATCGTCTGCAACTGAGGCTTAATATCAGTGTTACTATCGGTTGCGGCTGTCGAGTTCGCATAAGCACTTCTAGGTATTGCAATGCTGGTAGTCACCTTAATATTTCCATTTTCTGGAACTATACTGAAGCCATATTTTTCTTTGGCGAAAACCTATAATACAAATATAAAAACAAGTTGTATCGTGAATGATGACCCGAAAGCGGATCGAAATTCGTAATTTTTTTCTGAGTCTGTATCTAAAGCAATTTTTTTCTTCAAAATGATTTAAAACTACGTTCAACATACGTTAAAACTAGTGTAGTACCGGGGCCGGAGCTAGCCTACCAGGATCGGGGCTGAACTTGTCCTGGCCGGGGCCGGTGCTGGTTCAAAAGTACTATGTTCGATGTTCCAGCGCATATAGAGCATATATACAACATATATGCATACATCCCGACAGGGGGTGAGAGGGGAATAAAATCCTTCCTGGGAATCCAGACCCCCACCCTCGCGGAGTGAGGTGAACTCATGGGCGAAAATTTAACGCCGGCGAGCAAAAAAGGTCCTCACTACCGTACCGACTTCCTCCATAGAAAATTTAGCCGGCTGCTGGGGTTACCCCCTCGCGGGAAGGGGGGTTCTACCCCCCTGGCATGTATGCATTGTCGGCATTTATGTTTGCGAATATACCAATAACCAAATCATTGTTTAATTACTATTCTTCAAAAACCATATCCGAAGTTTGTCCATATACGTAATAATCTTGTTGAAATATCAAAAACTTAACACAAATCGTTTCAACATTTTAGTTTATTAGTTTAATTAACGGTATATTGTGAGCTAAATTTCACAGTTTCAGGAAGGTGCTGTGGAATTTGCACTGTCCTAGTTAGCAGCAAGCATTATATCTTCAGCTAAAGCTCCAGATTGTTTATCTGTTCTACCAATTTGGTACCGAAATATTTTTTCTGAAACAGTAGCCCGGCACCTAAATTTTACCTTTCCCGTTGCCGGGGCTTCGACGTTGCCGCGGGCCCGGAGCTAAGCCCCGGTACATACCTAGTTAAAACTACGTGGAAAACGTTCAAAATAAGTTCGCATGCCAAATACACTACAGAATATTTTAGAAATAAATTTAAAGAATTTTGTATTAAAAATTCTAAGACATACCACGGGTCAAAACCATGATAACATTTAATAATGTTTTTCAGATTCTTCATTGAGAGCCAAAACACAACCAACATTGTCTATTTGCAATAATTACTAAGCTCCTATGCAGGGAATAACCGGAACCGAAATTTACCGCAACCGGAACCATCTATTTAAACCGGATAAGGAACCGGAACCTGGTCTTCGAAATTTATATATAGCAAAACAGATAACGGAAGAGATGAAGGTATAGTGGATTTAAAATGCACTAAAAATAACTTTCACATTAAACTTGATGTATTGCGATGGCATTATTGACTTTCTAAAACTTTAAAGAGACTGAGGAAGCAAATTAATGCTTATTTATCTACCAATATGCTGGTTTGTTGACATCCAGAACAAAAATTACCTTCCACTATACAGCATTGCGTATATTGCGTCAAATTGAATGTGGTTACAAAGCTTGGAGCGTAGAATACACACTTTCGCTCTGTCTCTAGTCGCCTCCCTTTACTACACATGTTTGTTACATGTTCTGTAGGAAACTTGAAATTATTGATTTATGATTCTAAGAGAAAATAATAGATAGAAGGTAATTTTCTGATTAGGGGTCAGCGACACTGTTTGGGCTAGCATCGAACAAACAGTGCCCGTCAGTTAGATGATAATGATGATAACTTTCTAATCAGAATGCTATAAATGAGACAAACTGTGATGTTGCTCACGCAGTTTCAATAAATACAGTGCATTGCCAAGGAAGCAGTTTCTAGCTGCGTTGCAGATAACGTTAGTTTACTTGAATTTAGACTGATTTACCAAGTTTACAAGCGCACTGGCTGGCGCTTGACACAATTTATGTTAGCCAAGCATACCCTAAGTACTTCTGCGTAAGCCATACTCTGCTACCGAGTTAGACCGGATTAATTCGAACGTACCCCGCAGACTTCTGAATGTGTAAAATAGCTGCTACAAGCATCGACCTGGCCTTGATTTCTTAACAAACTCCTGCAGTTTATTATGAAAACTTCTTGCTGTAATTATGTGCCCAACGTATGTGCAAATTGCATAGTTAATCCTTTCTTTTGCTTGGTTGTATTGGAGCTTGATCATTGTATAATATATATTACATATGTTTGGACCACAGATGAAGCAAAAAATGTGGAAAATTTCAAATAAAATTTTTAAACCGGAATTCCGGTTCCGGTATGGTTTTTGCCCTTTGCCGGAACAGCAACCGGGACACGATTTTGGCCGGAACCGGAATTCCGGTTACTCCCTACTCCTATGATACAGGAACAATATTGCCATATAGTTCTTCTGATAAATTTGTCTAAATCGTTATTTTTCTAGATGCAGTACCACTTCGACGTAATGTAAACTTTTGTCATTCAACATATTTTAGAAGCATAATCTATGCAACAAAAACTTCAGTATTCCCAGTAATATAATATTCAATAAGTTTCATAAAAGTATATTTTGCATGCGTTCTTACGATAACGAAAGCAACGATTTAAAATTTTAATCGGGTTACGACTGTGCACATGATATACTTCTCCAACTAATACAATGATCTGAGCCTTACATGACGGATAAAAACCAAAAAATAAATGTGACAAACACGTTTATAGTATGCAGCTCATTTATACGATATATGGCTCACAGAACACTTACCTGGAATTTTTTCAAAATTTCTGTTGGGAGTTTGACTGGGCGAAAATAAAAAATGCTTTCGAAAGATATTTCATAGTCAGTGTTGCGATAGTAGCTGAGCTGAATTACACAAATTTGTATTAGATTGTTGGAATTCCGTAATTTTTTATTTAACACGGGATTTTGAAATATTTTAGACTTCAACATAGTGAATATTAATTTTTTCAAAAACCTGTACAACATTTAAATTTAATGCTTCCTGGCATGATAAATAAGACAAGATTTTTGCGGTTTTTGGCATTTTTAGACAAATTGTAGCATTTCATTTTCCTGGATGTGCACAATCGAAGGGCTGGGCAGTTGAAGAATAAATTAAGGACGGACGTCTTGGCCAGCGAAAATAAAAATCACGACTTTCGCCCAAAAAACCTTCACACTCACATTCATTTCTTTTATTTAGTAATTTGCAGTGTTTACAAACCAGACGAAGTGAAATAATAAAAGGCGAGAGCTTCATTCAACACAGATTAAAAATACCTACATGTATAGGCGCTGCACAGTAGGGTTATATAGAAAATAATGAATTTTCGTCGGGTATAACGCAAAGTGCAAAGACGTAAAAATATTATGTCATGTACAGTGCTCGCTAGAAATAACTGCCACATTTCGAACAATGATCATCTAATATCGATTAAAATTTAGCTGAAAGAGAATATGCATCGAACAGCTCTCCAAGAAATTTAAAAAAGTGCTAAAATTTTCAACAAATCTCAAACACGTGCGCAAATATTTTTAATTTTTTGCGAACATCGAACGAACCTCGAGCCTACACGAATAAATAGCAGTCATTTTTCTGTGCTAGCACTGTAGCAGCTTTATTATAGAATTACGCCAACGAATAAATAATTTTCTGCAGACAGTCTTCTGCAGACAAAAATTACAAAGAATGTGACAATAACTCATAATTTTGATTTACTTGAATAAGTAACCGTTCTTATTTTTTTATTTTCGAGCGTGATTGTTGAAGTAGTAAGAATAACTGCTGGCTTATACTCTCACACAGTAGTTGCGCTTTCACACAACGTTGTACACTAATATTGAGCGAATAAATACTAAACATTCGATATAGTACACGCTACTTAGTGACTACATTATTTCAAACGAATTAACATAGTACAGAAACCAAGATATTGTCTATCTACGAAAAAATTTCGAACTCATCTAGACGAAATTTTAGAAAATAGAGCGCCAAAAAATACTCAACAACTACTGGTCAAAATTTGAAAACCTTTCTAGTAAAATTTAAATTTATAAAACAAATCAACCACTATAAGGCTACATAGCACCAAGCCAGATTACCTCATAATGCTTTGGCAGAAGCTCGTAGATTTTATACAGCAACGCCAGCGCTGGCTTCTCAGAGCATAGTATTACGAGATGAACTGTAAAATCAGTTGCCAGCAGTAGTCCTTTTGCTAAGTTTCCAACACGCATTACTCCTTTCAGCAGTCGCTCATCTTTTCCAGCGGCATCGTCCCTTAAACACACAAGCGAACAATAAATTATTACTACGTTAGAAATACGTTTTTGCCAAAAGAAAAAGTGACCGGTATTTCAGCCAAACATTATTTTTAAGCAATTAATAATATCGCTGTTGTGCATCTGATTTAAAAACAACTTAATAGTAAGCACTCTTCCGATTCTAACAAACAAAAGTATAATGTAATCCGATTGGCGTATGATTTACGAGCTAGCTGTATTCGGTATACGTTCCGATATTGACTTAGCAAACGTTACAGTAATTTTTTGTATTAAATATACTAATTTGATGTGAAATCCACCATACAAAATGCTACCTAGTTAAAGAATTATGTGATTAATTAGAATTATCAACTTATTGGCTAATTTATTATTAACTAATTGGCACACATGATAAAATCATAGAGCTTCAAAAGTCACATATTCATGATCAGCGACTTCGAAAACACCCGTGCACAAAAAAATGAGCAATTTTGAGATGACTTTAAAATTTGCATAAAATGAACTAATTAGCTAATTAAGTAACTAATTAGCATATACGACCAAGTTTTAGAGCTTCAGAAATGTCATATTCGTGATCAGCGACATAGAAAACCTCCATGTACATTTTTCATTTCTGGGTACTTTAAAATATATAATTAATTAGTAATTAGCTAATAACTAACTAATTAGCATGTTTTTAACATCCTCGAATAGTAAGCACGACGACATGTAGTAAATACTCTGAAATAATAGACTTACACTAATTATTCATTCAAAAATAAGCAATTTTAGCACCCTTAACTAATTAGTTAATTACAAATTAACTAAAGCAAATTTTGACAAAGTCTTTCACCTGAAGAATATTAGGCCTTTCAAACAAAACAAAATTAAAATCGGCCCAGTAGATATTGAGGAGTTCAACGGATGGATGGACGGACAGACGATGCCAATTCTCCCCCCTCTGGCGCAAATAAAAACGCTTTGCTACGCTCCGATCAATTAGTTTCAAAGACCAAGTGCCGGATCCGGTTTAAATGAATGGCCCGGTTGCTGTTAAATGAGATATGAATAACAGTGACAGACAGAAAACAAATTTCCACGATTTCCCCCTAGCACAATCAATGGAAATTCTGCTCACTTCGCTCGCTCCGTTTCAAATACGAAAAATTGTTGTGTTGAACAATTTTTCGTTACAAATACATTCGATCACGAGCAGAAATAAGTGCTGATGAGGACGGACAAAAGATGCAGAAACACACAATTTCATCGAAGTGCAAACAAACGTAATTTAGTCTATATGAAAACGGACGAGTTTTCGTCTGCTAGTATGGATGCGAACGGTTGCAATTACGTCCGTTTACTTGCGTAGTTACTTTTGTCCGTGACTGTTTGTTTAAAACACAAGCGTAATAAATAATATAATATAATAATTTACTTATTATAGTAAAAAGTTAAAATTTAAAACATTACTGATCGTTGAAATCATCAGAAATGGATTTCAAAGCCTTTTCGGTGTCCGACACCAAACGAAGGATCCCATCCAATTGCACCTCAGACGGTCGTATTTCCTCATGTTTACGTTGGACATATAAATCATCGCCAGGACAACTGCTTTGCGATAATGCGTGATAAGAATTTTCTGAACCAAGAGCCGCTAAAACATGTCGCATCGGATACCGCCCAAAAACATTTTGGTGATAAGGCATGCCATGGAACATGTAACCGTGTTGGGGCAGACCTCTTGGTCCAAGCCAAGGATTAGGAGGCATTCCGCTAAATGAATATAATAAATATTAAAAAGCATCAAGGCAGTAAAATAAAAATACTAAATTATTATATCTTGGTTTGTTGAGTACCAAGTTTACTGTTACATGGCAGGATTTTCAAAATCAAAATTCAGACATAACACCATGACCAATTCAAAAAACTTTATAACTTGCGAAATTATAATATTTTTGATTATTAATCCTGCTATGTAATAACAGCACGCAATCCTGCTATGAATATTTTATAATCCACGGATGAAAATTTCAACGACTAAGTATACACACTAAGTAGGTAGCTAGCCCAACGCACAATACGGCTGAACACTGTTACATTACACGCATGTTCCTAGTTCTTAGCATGGAGTTAGAACAATTTGGATTTTGAATATTTTATGGTTAATATAAATCCATTAAAAATTGTACCTTAATGGTCAACTGTGATTAATTAGATGAAAATTATTAAGATTAACGTAACCCAAAAAGCCAATTGTAATCATACACGATTATACATTACACTGCAGAAAAGAGTAATCCGTTTGCTTAAGCACTTTTGACTTAGACACATCAAGGCATGTAAAAATTTATTTTTACTTTAAAATCAAGTTATCGTGTTGAAACTGATCAAAAATCTGATTTTGGACACAAAAATACCGGGAGTGGATATTGGCACCACCAATTCAGAATAGAGCAATTCAACTTAGATAGAGCCAAAGAACCACGTCAATAACATAATCACAAAAGCACGTACAAATGAAATTGTGAAGAGCATTTTTGGATATCTCACTGCGATAACGAGTTATGCAAGATTATTTGAATCAACACCATATATTTTATGTGTAAAACATAAAGGTTTTAGGCACAATTTTTTGGCAGCGTTACAGAATTAACAACTGGAACCATGTCGGCAGCTGTTTTGGAATCTTCGGCATGGCATGATCTAATAGGCATGGTGAGGGTCCTCTGCCGATCATGCATTTTTCAAAGTAATAAAAAACAAAACCGCAAAATCTTCAACTTGAGTGAACTATCAGACCTGTAAAGATATCGAAAAAGAAACGAAAAAAACGACCCAAACGGGCGACCCAAAGAACCTATAAACAGTAAAATCACGCGCCCAAACCGTATCACTAGACCGCTGGTCTCACTGGTAAAAATATGAAAAACACGAATTTTTCCTCAATTTATTGAAGAAATATGACGGTAAATTACGGTTTTTCTTCCTTTAAATTACACGCCCTTGCCGACGACTTACTCAATTGTTTTACTACATACCTTTCTGCAACAACCAGTACTGTCTTTGGAAACTGACTTTGTTTATGGAAATATGCAGAGTATTATCACCCTTTGACTCAACTAAAGCACACCTATTTTGAGTAAATCGGGAAACAAGGGTGTGTGAGTTAAAGGAATAAAAACCATAATTTTTCCTCAATTTATTGAATGTGCCGGGTAATTTATGGCTTGTCTTCCTCTCTTAAAACGCCTTTGCCCCATGATTAACTCAATTGCTTCAGTACATAATTAACTGAATTGTTTCACTACATACCTTCCTTCAACATCCAGTAACTGTTTCTTGATAATGAACTACCTTTGTTTATTGAAATATGCGGAGTATTATCACCGTTTGTCTCAACTATACCACACCTATGTTGAGAAGGACGAAGTTCTAAATAAATTTCCCACGTATTCGGATAATGAATGTAACATTTCCAGAATTATTATGAAATACCATACAACAACAGTACATCTAGGAACTCGTAGCGATGATAAACGGAGCTACATTGTTTACTCTGCTTGGTATAGTACATGCACTGTAATGCAATTTATGCAACGATGTTTATTGGAAATCATTTTTGTTGTATTAGCGATCAATGGAAACCCGTGACACGGCATGTCGATAGACAACAATGCCAACCGCCGCAGACTGTTTAGATAACTGATCCCTTTCAAGATGAGTACAGGCGCCAGCCAATACTAAAACACAGCGATTTGCTTGCTGTTTAATAAAATTTGTTTAGCGTTGCAGATCTCTGTGCTGTTTCAGTTGTGTAAATATTATGGTAATGTTCAAGTTATAATTTGTGTATCCATAACAATATATCATTAAATATATTGTTTTAACTCAACTGCGCCTATGAACGACTCGCAAACTACATAGAATTGGTACTTTTTTATCTACAGTAGGCATTTCCAATAATATTGTTTTAAGTGGCATAATAATCGTTCGGAATAACTGTCTCCAAAACACTTGCGGCAACCGAACGAGTATCAGCTGAGTATTAGGAATTCGGTGTGCCTGGAAATACCTGTGGAAACCCCAGAGCTACCTGACGGAATCATAAAGCTCCAAGGGGACACTAGTAAATGATGAAATACCATAAATAACCGGCTGACAATTAAGATTCAATAACAATGCCTGCTTATAGCATAACTGAGACTAACTATAAGTTTAGTGGTTTTTAGCACAACAGGAAAAAATTTCATGAAATTTTTGGTTCCAAAAGAAAAAGTCCAGATGTTTTTAGGTTCACGGAGAGAAACTGGCTAAATTTTTTGTCAAATATTATCGTATAAGAGACACCACCGGGAATTACAATGATAAAAATCAAAAATAACCTGGAGAATCAATTCTGGGCACGTGGGAAGAGGACATAGCCGCATTTCATGGTGCCGGTCTTTGACATGGCAACTAAATGGGGAAGTAGTATGTTACAATAAGTAGTATTTACGTACTTAGTACATATCAAATAACAAGATAAAGGTTCAGGGAAAATCAATACATTCTAATTACATTTTGCGCTTCTTTGCCTACTAATAATGTGCCCCCAAATAACTAGTAAAAATTACCCAATTCGTTCGCGCTGACGATAATAGGCAAGCTCTCGCCGTAAACGATCTTGCTGAATTTTTTGACGAATTGCATGTTTTGAGTCCACTTCAAAGTCGGGGTCAACCTTTTCCTACAAAAAATAACTATACTTAGTACTTGAGCGTATTCATATAACCAAAAGATGCTTGAAATGAGTCTATTCATATAGCCAAATATTGTTTGGTTACACAACGACCAAGCAGAAAAGCAAAATAACGTTAAGTTCCAACATTTACATGCAGTCCTCGCCAAAAGTAATGTCATCTTTCGAGCGCGAGAACAACTAATAAGCAACAGCGGTCATTATTGTGTTAAAATGTTTCAACGTCATTTTAACAATAATTAGCTGTATATTAATGCCATCTATATACCACGTATTCCAACACTAGCCAAGAATAAAATTTGGCAGCGTGATTCAGAATCAGCTCATCGAGATCTACAACTTTGGGGACTAAGAGCTTTTGTGGAACCACTCTATGGGCCGCTATGGGCCCAAATATAGTTCATCGACCCTTTGCCAGAAATAGCGATTTTTCAGATTTCGCCGTGTTATTTGTTGCTTTTTACTTTAAAATGAGCCCATACTAAGTTATCCAGCACGGTGGATACGAAAGTCTTGCTATCTAAAGTCCAACTTGACAATATCTTTTCATGATATTTGAATTTTCCAACCAACCCGGTTTCCAAATTGTAGTGCGTTTTCGTTTGTTTGATTATGTATTGTGTGCAGGACATCAGGAATGGTCTACATATATAGGTATTTCTGAAGGCTGAATACATTATTGGTTATTTTGAATCCAGAATATTCAAAGTATTCAATAGTCGTAAATATTTCTAGCCTTTGCAATGGGCTTAGGGTCAATGAACCCGATTTCCAGAATATAGTCTGTATTCTGCTATTTGGTTACATACTGCGTACATATCATAAATGATTGTCTATATAGGTGTTTGCTAAGCTGAATACGAAGATTTGGTTATCTAGAAACCGGAAATACATGATGGGCTGCCAGTTGTTTTCGATTGGCTTAGGGTCGACGAAGTTTTAGGATTGTCAATGGATTCAAGGTTCAGGAGGTTCTAGGGTACTATATACATCAAACACAGCCTGTTACAGGCGATTAAACAAAAACGATATCTGAAAATTGAAATCACGATGCCTGCGTGTCATCCTCGCTTGCGAGATATTAGTAAACACGAAATTTTTTATAAATTCATACCTCGAAATAGGCCACACATTAAAACGCTAAAAGTGCCAAGCCTTAGAATGAGAATCATTGCAAATGCTCTGAGAAAAACATTTGAAAATGTCCAAACACTATCGTAACTCAAAGCAAACAGATTTCAGAAAATTTTTTATTAAAACACACACTAAAACATTTAAATATAAAATAATTTTGAGAAGACCTTATGACCGCGAAAATTTATACTAATTTTTTTAAGATTCACCAACAGACCATAAATTTCGGAATCAAAATCAAAACTCGAAATCATCAAAATCGATAGAATGCTATGTCGGAAACGTTTCCGCTGTATTCTATGTAAAAATAAATGAAAAAAATTTCGCCAAAAATGAAGAAATTCAGATTATTGATCATATTTGACAGGTATTTATTCAGAAATGAAATGGATATGGGGTGACATATACGAATACACTTTGTTGTATTTTATCCCGAAATAGCAATACAGGCGTATGCTTTGTGCTCAGATAAACCGCGCCGTCCCGCAAGGCAACTCAGTTTCGAAGACAATGGAAATTCAAATTTCTCGAAAATTCAAAATCACAGCAAAACTAACCTTGTACTGTAATCGATGTCTTCGACCTTTGAGATGTGTATTTTTCGCACCCTCGTCGTTAAATTTACAATCGCATAATTTACATCGGTATGTAACTGATGAACGCATCGCATTACGATATTGATGAGAATCCTGATGGTCGTTGTGATTCTTCGACTCAACAATTTCAATATAATCTTCGCCAACGGGGCAAACGTTACTTTCGCTCTCTAAACATTACAAGGAATTGGCTGGTGATTATAAAACTTAACAACTCAATTTACACAAAGGAACTGTAGTTAGGCAGGATTATAGCATTATTTGTCGATTACTTTTTTATTCTAAGACATCATTCCATACGTACTTAAATCGACACTGTTTTGGTTCGAGTACAAAAATACCTCTGGGGCTCCACCCCCCCCCCCGTTGTTGCGCAAACTGACAAAATCGACATGCATGGGAGATCATTTTAGCAAGACCTTGTGAACTTTTGCAAAACTTGACCAAAAAGTTAACTACATTGCAAAAAAGTATGGTGTTCAAAAATTTCGACGTTCTACCCCTGCCCTGCCCGAAACCACCTGCGTTACCTGAGCCAACGAATATCTCACAACAGATATCGGTTTGTGAAGGAAGTGCGGCTCCTTCCGTTAGCTTTATATGTATGCAATTGTACTTTATTGCTGATACGTCCACAGCCCTCCACTTTGAGGGACTTCGGGGGGGGGGCATGTTCTTTCTCGAGAAATCTTTCAAGTGCGGGAAATAAATTTTGCTTAAAAATATGAAACATTTCCATATTTTCATTAATTTTTACTGCCGTGCATCTATTTTCGAGCTACAAAACGGCGTGTTAGCAATATATTAGGTAATTAATGTTTAAAACATTTTGCATACGAAAACATGAGATCTAAGACATAAAAATTTTTTAGACTCAGTTGGACATGGGGGTTTCGGCCGAGTGGGGGGCAAATGGTGGAAAATCCCATGAACTTAGAGGGTCCCCACCATCATTATGGAAAGGCCAGTACTGTTTGACTGGCTTGTCCAAAATGGGAGGCGATGGGGATCCTGACACTTTTAAAATCTTTTCTGTTTCCTGGGAAAAGTCGGAGGACCCCAATTCGTTGCCAGTGGCTAAATTTTTCATTACTTTTGGTTTAATGACCCTTTGCTATTTTTACTGCCCCGCGTAAATCCACCCCAGGTGATACAGAATAATTGACAGTATTTTTCCAAGATTTCATTCTGAAATTATTTATTTTTATTAAAATTTTTATTATTATTATTATTTATTATTATTCAATTTTTATTAAAACACATAAAAAATTAGTTTACATGTTACTTTTACCTCAATATAGACGTTCTTTCAACGTTTGTGATGCTATTTGTTAGCTACTATAGCATTTTTCATAAAAAATTTTTTTTATCGAATTCGTGGCATCCGGTTGACCCGGGGCGCCCCTGATTCATGCCCGCCTGGTAAAATCTGGCGCCTTTTTGCCCTGAACAAGGCAGCTCCCCCGGGTTCATGCCCGTGGTAAAATCAGGAGCACCCTTGCTCTGAACAAGAGATGTTGCGGTTTATTCTCCCTGACAAAATTTTCAGGGAACTGAGAAATCAGTTTAAGACATTCTATAGCATTATAAAGATAAGAGCAGACATAGACATAATGAATATTTTGCACAAAGATTACACACATAATACTATCAGCATTTACTTCTCGAGGAGAATATGACATTCTTTTGCAATCATGCTATAAAACTGCAATGCACTGATTCTTCCGTCTTAAACAGTCACGATGTACAACAATTTTCGTTGAATTTGTACTGCCAGTTCAAGAAGCAGTAATTTCATAGCAGGAAAAAAGCGTTTTGTCAACAGCGCAAACTGCAAGCAGGAATTTAATACTGAGCATTTGCTCAACTAACTTATAACAAGCAATTTCATACGTTATTAACAAGCATTTGGCACGAACAAACTTTTCCAACGAAACCACAGTTTTTATATTGATCATCAATGAAGAAAAAATAAACACATTGTAATTTCTCGTTCTGCGACATTACACATTCTATAACCAACCAACGTAATTTGACCTATGTATAATGTACATAAAATTATACGCAAATGCTAGTCTGAGCACAGCCAGTGGAAAAGTGGTGGGAAATTGTAAGCCTCAAGCTCAATTCGAGCAAAAGTTCAAAGTGGAGCGGCAAAATCCTGCGCTATGTGCTACACATTTACATATTGGCAGGAACTTGTTATAGTGGAACAATTATTTTACAGCATTTTAGCATTGGAAATAGTAGTAATAATTAATGCTTGAAAACATATTTAGCATGCAGAAGGGGTAATCGAAAAATCTTCCCCGTCTGCCCAATTTCCCTTACATTTTCCCCGATTTTGCAATTGTAAATTTTGCTAAAACTGTCTGCGGCTCCGGCGAGTGACTTTGAAAAAAATACCCTTAAGAGATAACCGCTAAACCCTATATAATGTTATATAATACATAATATTTAAAGGTTTCTAGAGAAAAGCAACTTTTTTTAAAAATGGGTGAAGTCAGCGCAACCTTAGCCGCGACAAAATTATGGGTTAGTGTATGTAGCTTCGAGGTGTCAAGTATTAGACAAAGTACCCCCACTGGGTAGTGTCAAGACAAATTTTTGACCTTTAACACCAGGGTTACTCAAATCTCCGAACGAAACGCGCCGTGCATTTTACGATGAAGTGACATGCGTTTATTTAGACAGATTATCTTTAACAATATTAACTATTTCAAATCCAATATTGTCGATATATTTCTAACATCGGCCAAACTAAGGCATACATAGCTCACATACAAAAACACGATCCTGAGCAAAGATCAGTATATATTTCTCTGTTATAATGACTTTGGCTTCATTTGGCTCAAGTTTTGTGTCGGTGCTGTGACAAGCTCTCATGTTCTGCTAACCTCATCAAGATTTCAGACATGGATAAGAAATAAGGGGCGAGCTCTTCCGGATAAGAATCGGAAAACCTGATTTAATCTGGCTAACCAATATTTAAAACAGCTGGCGCTCAACCCAACGCCGCCAGCGCTGCATCTACGTAGCGACACAAAATTTTTATAAAAAAAGCAGCCCAAGGAAGGTAAATTTTTCTTTAAACAGAACTTAATTATTGACGCAAGAAATTTGATACCGACTAAAGAAAAATATCAATTTTATGCCAATGTTTATTCAATTCGGTCCTCGCGTTAATACTTCAAGACCGATAATACAAGCAATAAAACCGAGTGAAAAACAATATCGGGCACCTCTGCCGTCTTATTTTGTAATGTTCAAATCCTTGACTCATTGACTTGTTTATTCAGAGCCCCGTTAATTCATAGCTACCGTTTGAATAATAGGGAAATTTTAGTCAAATTAAATCTGATTACATGTTCACAAAAGCATGTGCCTGTCTATCCTTTGTGGAGCACGAATTTATCGATCATTTTACGTCAAAATAAATTTACATTCAACAGTATGGAAGAAACAACTGTAATAATACGAAATATGAACAATATTAGAGAACTATAATAAGCGAGAGCAGTTAACGCATTTGAATTTTAATGGATATTCTCAGATAATTTTAAGACAATAATAAATTCCTGTCAGCTGATTTCTTGCACATAGCGTAAAGAGTTGTTAAGAAGTAATTAAATAAAATTAGCCAACAAATAAACAATTGCCGCAAACTATTAATAATAATAATTTAACTACAACCCTAGCATTCTGAAAGCGATTATCGCCATACCGCTATAGATATCCACAAAACGCTAAATTTATAACTCGCAAGCGAAGGTGAACCAGAGCGAGCATGGTTTCATTTTTAATTTATCATTTTGTTTAATCACCTGTAGCTAACTGTGTGTAATGCAAATACCACCCAAAAACATCTTGGACCCTGAATCCATTTAAAATCATAAAATCGTTGATCGTAAATCCATTGAAAGCTGAAAACGCATTAAGTATTTGTGTTGGTGCCTACATAACCGAACTATCGTATTCAGTCTACCGACAAACCCATTATGGAAAATTCTTGATGTATGCAATACTTAACCACATAACTGAAGATGCAATACTTAACCACATAACTGAAGACAGACTATATTCTGGAAATCGGATTCTGTGAACCTAAACCCATTGAAACTCCATGAAAGGCATGAAATACGCAAGCTAAACTCCACATAAACAATCGTATTAAGCATACCGAAAAAACTCTATATAATGTATTTTTAACGCATTGTACCAGACTATTGAAGACATACTATTTTCTTGAAATTAAATGCATTCACCCTAAATCCAAAGAAAATGTCTGGAAAGCTGTAAGATATTCGAATTGGACTATAAATAACCAACCCATCGTATTCGCCACCTCAGGCAAGGTATGGCTGCAGGTGAAACCGCTATTTCGATTGACGTGTTCAAATGTGCACCTCCAGCTTTACTCGAACAGTTACTAGACTTAATCACAACCCGTCTGGTACAGAGAAAATACCTACACAGGGGAGAAATGTCATACCACTGCCATTATTTGCTCTAGGCTGCATTAAAAATCTTTCATCGCATTATTCTACGTCGTATCGACCCTGTGATAAATAGCGAACTTCGTCAAAACCAAGCCAGGTTCGCACTGCCCACAGTTGTGCCGACCAAATCATCATTTTACGTTAGACCCTCGAAACGCGTCATGAGTATTGTCGACCTGCTATTGTTTGCTTCATCGATATTTAGCAGCCTTTGACTCAATTTCACGAGAAATATTATCCGATATTGGGCGTGAAATCGGTTTACCTACTAAATACGTTAATTTTGTCCGCGGCTTAAAAGCAGAAACTATCAGCAAAGTCAGAGGTTACAACCAAGCCCCTGATGAGTTCATGATAGGCCCGGAGGTACCCCAGGGTTCAATTCATTATCCAACCATGTTCAATGGTGTCATTAATTTGGGTGCTCAAGAATGCCTTACATAGTTCCACCCATGACATTTAATTCTATCCATCTGGTTCTAAATTATTGTTCGAAGTCGATTTTTGCCGGCGACATCGCTCTATCACCTGAGTCCGAACGTCATATGCGGCGTACAGTCGACGCAGTACCGGAGTATAGTAGACGCACAGGATTATCAATAAACGCTTCTAAAATCAAACTATTCCACTGCTGTAATGCACCATCTGTGTCCTTAAATGGGCCTGCCCTCGAAACTGCCACCAACTTCAAATATCTTGGCAATAAAATCGCTGCCGCGAGCATCGGGTCACGGCATACAGACACGTATAGCAAAAGCTCAGTTCGCTTTCAATTGTCTTTATTATAAACTGCGGAAACGTGGAGATATAACGGTTAAAACCAAAGCTCATGTAATGACGCGAGTGGGCGCGGTGTGTTATTGTATGGCCGAGACTTGTGGCAATTAACGATTGCCTAATTACGCAAACTCGAATCATTCGAACACAGGTGTTGGCGCACCTGCCTCGAAATCAACTGTCGCGACTATGTGCCTAATGATGTTGTTCGTACGCGGTTCCTTCATCAACAGCATTTCACTAATATCATAAATGAGCGAACACTCAGGTGGCTGGGACACATGCTTCGTCTTGACGATCAGAGAATATCCTTTCCGAACCGCCTCCTGCCTGGAAACGCCCCAGCGGTGGTGTCTTTAAAACGTGGGACAGACCCGTCATGACCCTGATCGAAAAACATCTTGGTCACACCAACTTATTGGTTGAAATTGGAAAACATGTAAGAGTGCCTGGTCACCGCCGAAAACGGCCAAAAATCCAAAATACCTGCATCGTTATATGTTGTTAGCGGTGAAATCGCAAAGCTCGACGTCTAACCGGATTTCGATTTTGATTCAGCATACCGGAAAACCTATATAGGAATTCTTGGTGACCTGTACGCAATACGTAATTAAATAACAGAAGACATAGTATAGTCGATGAACGATATCTGGGCTCACAGCGGCCCAGGGAATGGTTCCACAAAATAGTCGAAGTCAGCAATGTTGTAGATCTCGGTAGCAGTTTCTCGATAAACTGATTCTGAGTGGTGGTCTCCATTTTCGGTGCGAAACATGGGTCGCGAACTATGGGCTGCGAAAGAATGAAACCCATATAGTCAGATTTGACAATAACCCCAAAAAATCAGTTTTTCTATTTTTACGTCGCAGATGGGGTTGGAGATTCGCGTTCAACTAACGGCATATCCTCGTCACTTTTACTATCAAATAAAAAATTTTGCCGAAACCCATCCATCCGAACATGTATTATGAATGATAGAAGCAACAAAAAAATGAAATTTTTATTATATTTCCCCTAGCGCCATCAGTGAAAGCTCCGCTCGCTTCGTTTCAATTATTATATGCCCGAAACTAACCACATTCATCGAATTCCACGCCATCAATATCAGAAGTGCTGATTTCGGTAGGAGGCTCTAAAAAGACAATTTTTACTGTGCTCTCCAAATTGGGGGGCTAGCATTGTTCGGTTCCCCTTGGTTCAGAACAGGTGCCCCCGGTTCGTGCCCTCTGGCAAAATTTTGGGGTGCCCTTCACCGCCTCTTACAAATTTTTTTTCCAATTGGTCCAAAATAAACGAAAATTGATCAAAATTTGTACTAAAATTCCGTTCTGAAGCCGAAAATTTAGCAAATTTTGTAAAAATTGGCTTCAAAAATGACAGCTTCCTCCATCAAAACCATTTTGGCAGAGTTTCTGACACGATTTTTAACCATTTTTCTCTTGGCAAAATGTCCCTTGGTAAAATCGGGTGCCCCACGGTTCGGACCAGAGGGGGTCCTTGGTTCATGTCCCTGGCAAAATTTTGAAGCAAATGGAGAGCTCAGTTTATACAAACTTATATTTCGTACGACGGTGCATCGATATGCATAATATATTTGCCAAATATAAATACCGGCCCTATCCCTGTAATAGAGGAACCAAAAAAACCAGATAGTACTAAGTTTATTATATTATCTCAAAACGATACAAAAACAGTGATTTGTAAAAGAAATGTTCTAAAAATAAATGTAGTTTTCTGGTCTAATACATAGAATCATGTTGCTGCCAGACAAGAAACTTATATATATTGAAAACTTTTTATGTTTTACAGGTTCCTGTAAAAACTATCCTAATCGCTGAAATCATGTTCAGGCGCATTTCCTTTATTTTTAACTGTCGTTTGCTTGTAATACCGGAGCAGCGTAAATTCATACGAGGCATACGCAGACGAGTGCTGACCATATACATTGAATGACTGATAAATCAATCATCTTGTCGTCCTACAGTCGTACTAAACCTAGCTGCAATCTTACTACAAAGAACCTCCCATTGTCAGCAAAAAATTGTTTGATATTGTCAGTAGTGGTGGAGCTTCATATAGCAACGGACGGTCCAGATTGGTCAGAGGCTGCCCCGAGCAGAGCTTTTTCAGATTCAGTATACGTTGTCATCGGGCTTCCGGAATACACGGTTAAACGGGAGGCTCCATTTGACATGCAATGCTCTATTGCCGACCTTCACTAAAACGCGATCGCTTATATATTAATATGCTACCATCTCAGTTATAATACACTCAAAAATAGAAGGAACGCTAAAAAAGAGTAATGCGTGAGTTCAGTTCAGGTGCGTGTGTCTCGGTTGTTCTTTTGTGAAGTCAGCTCACGATCGTAAAAGCGATGAACGCGAACAAATCACTATTTTAAACGCGTTCACGAATTTCGATGCAGCAAAGCCTAGGTGCGGCCACTACTTTGCGATTTAGCAACGCATTTTCCTGACAGCGTACAAGTGAAAACGCGATTATCAATCGTGTGTTTCTCGTATAATACACAAATAGACCACGAACATTGCTGTCTGAGTCTAAATGTCATTTGATGAACGCGGACAAACGTGCGCGAACACAAATTCCATTCGTACATTCTAGAACCCATGTTCGCGTTCACAAAAATGTAAATATCAATGGCTAAAATGTGAACGCGAATTTCTGCACGAATCAATTCGTGATTTTGACAAAAGAACAACCTTGGCGTACTGCGCATCTAAAGTGGACTCACGCATAAAAGTAAGACGTTTTTAAATCGCCACCACAGTCGGTTTTAAATAAGTAAAAGAAAACAAGGCACAATATATAACCTTTTCCTTGCACGGCAGCTCGAATAGTCGCCAGCTTTGACGGTATTACTGTCGGCTCTGGTATTGGTTTCCCTAGTTTCCGAAGCAGATTCAGCGTCTGAAACAAAACAAGGCGTGGACAAAGAGAAGAATTAAAAACTTTAGGCTTGGGCTTAAAAAGATTAGATTAAAAAGCCATTCGATTTTCATACAATACGAAAAACGAAACAGTAAGTTTGGCAATGCCACGAGCTTCGAGTATAGCACAAACACAAAAAAACACAATTTTGTATAAACATTTCTATTCCTGACCTAATATACCATACAGCTTTTAAAATTTTAAATCATGGTAACTGATATATATACCTTTCAAAATAAATTAAATGAATGAGTTTCTGTTAGTCTCCCGGACTACAAAATACACTGTATACGACCTACCTAACTTCTCGTACAGTAAATATCAGCAGTAACTAGAACTAGGAACTCACAAAGCGAGGGGAAACTAAGCGGATGTGGCTACTCTGCCCTGACTGACGATTTTGTAGTTCCAAATTCAGGACGCTAAACCCGTTCAAATTGCCATGATAGTAATAATACACAGGCAATAATTCAATGCTACGACCATTTAGTGATGTATCAAAACTGAAGAATTCCAATGACCACAAAGATAAAACCTTTTGTAATATATAAATCACAAATTTTAAGAAAAAATATAATGTGAAGCGATTTTTACGTAGTAGGGCCCTAAGACTTGCCTTCTTCGATGCATACCACGCAAATACGATTGCTTTTATAGTATTTAGCTACCTGAAAACATGTTGGCCTACAAACATCTGTATCAAAATATAATGCGAAGCGGTTTTGACGTGGTAGGGTCCTAAGGCTTGCCTTCTTTTATGCATGCCACGCAAATGCGATTGCTTTTATATTATTTAGCTACCCGAAAATATGTTGACCTACAAACATCTGTATTGGAGAAGTGGCAAAATTTTACTGCTTTTGGAGCATTTGGAGCAAAATTTACCAGATTTTGCTCCCGCACCGTTCACGAAAGTTAATAACACAGCCAATACTTGTTTAGAGCAATAAAACCAACTTGTTTAACGAGTTAAAAAACCTTATAATACCATAGTTTACCGCCAACAAAAAAAACTTGCTTTGTAAACATCTTGGAATTTGCGCACTTTTGGGCATTTTTAAACTTTAGCTTTGGCTCATAGCTTGATAATGGTAGCTCTGGCAAAAAATGTATAACAGCAAAGTTGTAGCTCTCGACGAGAGGTGTACTCTATTTTTCGTTCCGAAGCCTCTATCTCGAGATATAAAAAAGAAAACAATTGTGAAGATCCATCCGGTGATGAGTTATGATCTCCACAGACGGGCAAAATGTTTTTATGATTTTTGCCGCTAAGAAAGCTATTTGCTCGCTCCGGTTCAATAATATGTCGTACAATAGAAAAAATATTTTAAAAAGGTTAGAGTTTAAGTCGAAAAAAGCTGATTTGATGTACTGCTGAAATTTATACGATATCGATGCTCCTTCGCACGGTTCGATTAATGTTTCCTGGATTCACCATTCGCAGAAAATTTTGCCACATGGCTTGAAACGGGGGCATAGCTCATAACCAGAATGCATTTTGCCAGGAGAAATACTGTTTCAAATCGCGACAGAAAGCTTCCAAAACACTTCTGATAGAAAGCGAAAGGAAGTTTGAAACAATTTTGCCAAAATTTATGAAATTTTTGTGCTTTACTTTAGAACGGAATTTTGGTACAAATCTTATGTTAACTAGAGGTGTTTCTACAGAGGGGTGCAAATTGCGTCAAGGGGCGATGAACCAAGGGGAGCCCAAAACTTTTGCCAGGGAGCACAAATCAAGGGCACTCGGTTTTTGCCAGAGAGCTATTAAAAATGCCAGGTTGCCTCACCCCATCTCCAATTTGGACAGCCGAAGTTATTACTTATAGCTAACGAAGGATGATCCAGCTAATTAACTAAGATACTCTCAAACTGAAACCAGAACTTCTAGCAGTAGACGACAAGTTTGATGCTGGACAATCTTTAGAAAAATGTTTTATATTATATTAAATTTTACGGCCACGAAGATGAAAATCAATTAATTCAAATGAATATGATTACCTTGATGTGTTTGACACCCTTGACATGAGTATTGTAGGTATCCTTCCCGGTACATAGAACACCGCACATATCACATCGGTACGACGTTTTCGTAAGCGGAATATTATGCTTATCTTGAGCCGCTTTAACAGCCTTTTCTTTTCGTTTATGACGCATGCCTTCCAAATGCTCTGCGTAAATCTTAAACAACACAATAGACGATCACGTTGCCATGCAAAGTGAAAGTAGAAAAGACAAAGTAGAATATCAAGTATGATAGGCACACCGCAGGGAAAAACCCGAACCCCATATTTACCAGAACCGGAACCAGCAACTGGAACAGTCCATTTAAACCGGATACGGAACCGGAACCTGGCCTTCGAAACCTATTTATAGTAAAACAGATGAAGGAAGAAATGCAGGTACAGTGGATTTAAAATGTGGTAAAAATAACTTTTATATTAAACTTAATGTATGGTGATGGCATTATTGCCGTTCTGGGGACTGATGAAGCTAAATAATGTTTATTTATCGATTGTCAGTTTTTGGACCCCTAAAGCAAAAATGCCTTCCACTATACACCCTTGCGTATATAGCTTCAAAATCAATGTGCTTATAGCGCATGGAGCGTAGAATAAGCACTTTCGCTCTGTTTCCAGTCGCCTCCCTTTACGACACTTACGTTTGTTACATGTTAATCTGTAGGAAACTTGACATTATTGGGTTATATGGTTCTAAGACAAAGTAATAGAAGGTTTATATACTATAATTATCTGATCAGTGGTCAGAGACACTGTTTATGCTAGCGTTGACCAACAAGTGTCCGTCTGTTAGATGATAATGATGATAAATTTGTAATCACATGGCTATACATGAGACTAACTATTATACTGCTCGCACAGTTTCAATGAATACAGTTTATTGCCAAGGACGCAGTTTCTGGCTGCGTTGTAAATAACGTTACTTTAATTCAATTTAGACTGATGTATAAAGTTTGCAAGCGCACTGGCTGGTGCTTGACGCAATTTATGTTATCCAAACATACGTACGCTAAGTACTTCCACATAATCCATACTCCATTTACCGAGTAGAACCGGTTTAATTCTAACATACCCGCGGACTTGTGAATATGTAAAATAGCTGCTACAAGCATCGACTTGGCTTTGATTTGTTAACAAACTCTTGCAGGTAATTATGAAATTTTTTTACTGAAATTATGTGTACTACTTACGTTTCACACTGTAAGTTGCTGAGTAAATTTTTTCTTTTGCTTGGTAGTATTGGAATTTGATCATCGTGTATATATTACATAATGTTTGGACCACATATGAAGCAAAAATGTGGAGAATTCTTACAAAATTTTTAAAATCAGAATTCCGGTCCCGGTATGGTTTTTGCCTTTTGCCGGAACGGCAACCGGAACGCCAGAACCGGAACCGGGATTCCGGTTACTCCCTGGTACACCGATATAACAAAAGTCTGAAGCAATGTAAAATCAAATAATATGTTTACCAAGAACTTCAGAAACAAATTCCATTTGCTTTCACACTGCGACATTCTAAAAAAAGTCCCGCCATTGTCCATTGTCTCTCGCTTCCAGTTTTATATCAAAATAAACCAATTTGAAATCATGTACAGTGGGCATTCATTAGCTGAAGAATGGCAATTACATTAATAATTTTATTAATAATGTGAATCACTGTTGTCAGCTTTGTTTCAATATACACTGCACAGGAGAGCAAAATATAAGCCAACATCAATAACAGTCCAAACATTTTGCTCATACTTACATTTACCAACACTAGTTGTGCTGACGCAAGATAACTGTGCCGTGTAACATTGAATACGTTTACCGCAAAATAAAATTTATAGCCCAAAATTCAGAATATTGCACTTTTGCTTGGCCCATAACCGAACTCGCGCCACTCCTTGTGCCTAGACGGTTTCCATGCGCAAAAATGAAGTAACAGTTGTCGGACCATGATTCACGTGACATCTTATATTAGTGCAAAACTCACCGCTTCCCCGCCGCATGTTATCTTGCAAACATCGCAGAAAAATTCTTCTGACGGCTCTAGCGGAGGACCGCGGCCACCTACACGGCGTTGTCCAGATCCGCGTTTGTTATAATTGCTTACGAATCGAATCCGCATGGGATTCACGAACGTTGTATTACCACCACCACCGCTGCTGCCGCTACTACTACTAAAACTTGACGTGTTCACTCCAGCTGCGCTATTAGTTGAGCTTTCAGTTCTTGACGCCGATGTGCTGCTAAAATCACGACGATCTCGTGTCGAGAAGTAACCACGATTACCAGCTCGACTATAGCTATTGTTAAAACCCGCTCTGCTACTGTTAACACTCCGGTATGAACTCGCGTTGGTAGAAACAATAGTGCTAGAAGGAGCCGGATTTTTGGAACTGGTACAAAAACGAAAAGGACCGGCATTATTCACACCATCAACGTTACCAGCAACTACAATAGTTTTACCATAAGCATTTGCATCAGGAGCATTGTTACTTGCAATATAGGCAGCAGTAACTGCGGCGCCGTAAATTGGTGCTGTGTTGTTGTAGGCAATATTATGAGCCTGTGCTGACAGATTTTGCTGACCACCATCGGACACCATAGCTGATGCCGTAGTTCGATAACTACTATTCTGAGTCTGTTGTATGTTTAATGCATATTGTGGCTGTTGAAATGTTTGTTGTTGCGCTGTATGATGGGGCTGTTGATAAGTGGTCGAAACTACTGGAACAGTTGAATAATCATAGGTTGGCGCTGCAAGAACTGTTGATATAGCTGCAGCTGGCTGTACCGTATACGTTTGGGCAGCATAAGCAGCTACGGTCGGCTGCTGAGCCTGTTGAGTTAACTGGCCGTTCGGTTGTACATTAACCGACGGCGATTGATAGTAGCTAGTTGCAACGACTTGTTGCTGCGGAGCCGATAAAGCGTATAATGTTGTATCATATCCAGAAACTGCAAAATACGGAGATATATAAGAATCTGTAAATCGGCCAATGACAGTTAATATAAACATACACTTATACATAAGGTGCGTTCACACCTTCAACTGGAAATTTCAGCTCAAAGCCTGACCATGTGAACGCACCGTAACGCAGCACATGGATATACAAAATCTCTTATATATCTGTACCAAATTTTAGACTAGCAAGACCGAAAACGATCACATAACAAATTACAATGCGTATACCACGGAGGACAGAGCAAAAGCGCGAATTTATACACAGTTAAACCAATGTCATAAGGATGTTGCAAATTAATATGATAAATCTAACATCGACAATCCTGGAGCGGATCATAAACAACAAGCCGCCAATCACACCAATGTAGTAAAGTAACAACAGCTCCAATAATTAGTTGTAATGAAGCGGGCGAACACAGCTATATAAAAGAGGGAACAGTAAAATTTCTTTTCGAATGAGGCCAACAAATCGCAACATTAAACGTAAACATTAATCGTATAAACATAATTAAATAAGACATTTACAATTTCGACTTTGCCCTTCGCTATAAACTATTGTTGACCATGAGTTTAAAAACAAATATTTGTGCTCGAACAATAAATTTAGACAATACCTACGATTAATAACGAACTAACAAACAACAGAATACAATTTTCGCATTTTATGGATACCTGTTTTAACTGCTGGAGTTACACGCACAGCGGGAGTGACAGCATGTAACGCATTTGTCAATCCTGTCGTATAAGTGAGAGAGCTTCCAACTAAAAAATTACACAATTTGACAAAATATAAAATGTCACTAGTAGGCAAAAATGACATTTACGGACATGGAAATACAACCAACGATATAATTGTTCTTAGCATAGAGGATAATGCTTGATAAAGAGTGCTTAGTTGTTTAAGTTAGACAAGTTTGCAAGAAGAAATGCTTTGCAGCTAATGAAATTCTGAAACATTGGTTATACCAACTAGTCGGTAGTGGAACTACATTATTGTGAGCGGAGCTTGGGCTGTGGCATTACGAATGTACTCAATTTTATGTTCTTGTAACTACATTGCATAGGGCTTTATCATTGGTAAAAATATTATATTTGAATTCTTCGACCCAAAAAACCCTATAATGGTTTGATCGAAACGATTTCAATAAATAACACAAATATTGCAAAATTCTCTATTTTAGCTGCATAAGCTTAACTAATTAGCTAATTACTAATTAACCACTCAAAATTTTTTAATCCCAAATATCAGGTGCACACTCTGACATGACAGGCTTTCAAACAAAAAAATTTAAAAATCGGTTCAGTGGTTCTTGAGATCCATGAAAGACGAACGGACGAACGGACATCGACTTTTTGCTCCCAGACAGAAAATAAAAACGCTTCGCTCGGCTTTGCCGTCCGCTCAATAATGCATCACGCCAATTAATAGCTTTGAAAGAGAAGGATGTCCTTAGTTAATGTAAATGATTTTAAACTTAACACGGGCTTCCATGGTTTGTTGACAACGATATTACAGTTTCTTGCAGTACCATGAGGACCATGTGGCGGAAAAATGCGTTTTCAGTAAGAGAATGTTTTGTATTCCAAAATGAAACTTTTCAACTGGTAGAAAGATTACTCCTCATCATCTTTCTATATTTTTACTTACTGAAACAATCAACAATGATAATCCATGGTAGTGTCTCCATAATACTGTAGCAGATAGTTTAAAATCTAAATATTTCACTTTCTTCAAACTATTTTAACACTTCGCACGATATGTTTTTATAAATTAACCGCGCACACTTCATAAAGGGGAAACAAAGGGAAACACAGAATTATAACGTTATTGATATGACTGGCCCAATGAATCTAGCGATTATACCAAAAATTCGGTAGTAGCGGCAACGTGAAACGGAACAAGTGTTGTTAGTCTGCGCTCAGTGCTTAAAATTTTGTAGAACAGCATGAAACAAGTCATACTCGTGCACTTTCACTTATCCGTTGATGTGATCGATTTTGCACTTCCCCCTCTCAAGGTTCCCAGAGGGGTACCCAGCAGATCTTTGGTGGGTGTATTGGCAACACCCTCAAAGTTCCACGGGATATTAACCAGCGGATCGCCGGTAACCAATAAAACATCATAGAAAGCGCAGCAATCACTATTGACTCCTACTTCTGCGTTACGAGCATTGGTTTTTGGCGATATGTTACCTGTTAGCCCCCAAAAACCTCAGGTTCAGTATGGTGCTCAGTGACTAATTTTCAGGTTCACAATATAATTTTCCTGAGCTCTTGTAAAACTTCTTGAAGCAGAACGGTACTGGAGAACTCTTTATATCTTTATCAATAGCCAAAACACAGAAAATTTCAAAATGTAGAAGCAATATCTTTCAAGAAAAAATATAATGTCGAATCATTTTTCTCATGTTGTACACCTATACCCCGTACCGTATTGAATACAATTCGTTTAACCGTTGTACTGAGAACCCTAGGTCAATTCAAACATTATTTCATTCGCTGCTGCTGTATTAGTTTTAAGTGTTTAATCGAAGTGCTATCAGCAGACAAAGTTTTGAATATATAATATATTCCTTTGCATAAAAATGTATAATCTAAATATAGCGTTAGGCGATAGAACTAAATTTCACTCTGTTCGCTGACGCTACGCACACAATGATGGTGAAATAACCAATCATCGCGTAACATTAGTAAAGCAATAAATTTCATTCAATAGGCGTCGAAGTACTCGTTATGAGTGGTTAGCGTATCGATATCAATCACCGGCATAAAATACGATATTGGGTGTTTATACAAAAATTACCAAAGCGTAACCAAACGGAATACGTGTACGCTTGCGTTGAAAGTAGGGTTCTATTATGCATTATGCATATTTAATAGTTATATCATGGTCGAGCCGAGACTGCGTTTACTTTTTATGGCTGGAACGGAACCAAAATAGATGCCTGTTGTGTACTGATTTTGCTTAAATTTTGATTACTTAGCGAAACTTAATGGTTTAATGCGGTGTCACATGCATGCAGTGTTTGTGTTAAAATCCAATATAAATGCCAAAATTGTAATATTGCCAAATTATGGCCTACGATCTGTTTAAACTAAGCATTGTTATTATAAGACATAATCTATCTCGAAGTGCTGTGACTATAGGGTCGGGCACGTTTTCCCAGAGTTTCAAACATATCGTAAGCACAACGATACCAGCGACGTATCTAGTATTGTACTTTAGTTACCGCGGAATCATAATAGTCCCATTCTAAACCTCTCAGTATACAATCAAAGTGTAAAAATAGCAAAAGTCGATAAATTTTATTACCAACATTTACCCAATAAATTAGGACAGTGCCGTTCAGTGACAACTACGTATAAATAAAATAACGAAACTAAAGTATTTATCGTGTCAAATAAAAATTTTCCATAACCACAAATCCATCGTTCATCCCCAACAAATAAGAAATCCATTTAGTCGAAATATTGAAAATTTACACAATTTATAACTTGAAACCTGCTGCTCTTACAAAAAATTTCAGAGACAATAAATTTTTACTGTTTCAAGAAAATAGGAACACAAAAATGACTGAAATTGTACTACGCAATGTGTGGTTGGCATAAGTAAACAACGGTGTTTCGACTGTCAAAGCTAGGTGTTTACGTGTTATTTACAACAAACTATTTTACCTGGTATAACACCAGACGTTGAACCAACACAGTAACTAGCAGTTCCAGCAGGCGCAACAATTGCCGTCATAGTACCCACTGCAGCAGGATTACCAGTTCCGAAATAAGCAGCATTTGTGCCAGCTGAAGAGTAGGTGTAATTGCCAACAGACGAAGATAGCTGAAATTTACAACAACAGTTAGGTGATGTTCACATGGCATGCGATCTGATCTAAATTGTGTTTATATTGCATCCTATCCCAACTGAATTTTTATTGTAATCGTATACGTGCGTAATACCAGGACTGCATACGCAACGTCCAAACGTAGTGCCCGTACAACCAACTATCGTAATGTCAAGGGCGGATCCATATTCTTGAATTTATACTGTTTTCCGGGCTCAGGGCCAAAAAGCTAGGGAGCATAGCAAGCCGAAGGAGCGTTTCGCAGGATGTGTTCGGATCCCTCCGGATTGGTTGCGCACGTCGCCTATGTGGTACTAAATTTGAGGTCAAAAGGAGGTCGGCTCCGTCACCTGTCCCCCAAGAAACCATACCATTAATCCATGCGATAATCTTACCTGGTAGTTTAATCAACTACGTCGTTGATGGTTATTCGAATAAGGTTTTGCTAATTAATCTATAGCCACATTGGCCCCACCATGGTCCGACAATCACTGGACGTTAAACTTTGGATCGCTTCGTTCACTTCAACTACGGATCCCGTGGGTAGTTCCCAGAATTTTCGACAATGTTGGACCATTGGAACGCACGCATACAAAATTCGACTAATGCGGTTGTACTCGTTGACTGTTTATCGACCGGAACGACGATTTTAAACCCACTTGCACATCATCAATTAACGCAGGGACACAACGGGTTCTTGTCAAGTATTTATAGACAAGCGAATGAGTTAGACCTTTAGGACGAATTAACACAATACAATAGTACCTTCGATAGCATCAATGCACACGAGTAATGGAAATGGTACAAGCAACACGACATAAACACGTAATTCACAGAAGCACTTAGGGTTGAATCAAATTACAGGTACGGCCTTCCTAATAGAACGTACGCAGCCATAAGCAAAATCAAAAACGTTTTGTTTTTACGAATACTCAAATAAATAACGGCTGCGCCTACCTTACTAAAGAAACTAGAAAAAGAACAATAGGTCAACAGAGTGCGGCACGGTTCCACTCAATAAAGATTGGTACGATACAATAAATTATGACATAATAGCAAGTACCAAATTCTTTACATCACATTGTTAGCAAAATTCTCCAGATTCTAAAGATCTTACTCAGGTTAAATCCATAAAAAATTTCCATAAAAGCTCTAATCCCATTGGTTACTAAATAATTTTGGCCTCCATCAATCACATCTTTTCAACCGCCTAATCACGCGTCGTAAATAGGGTAGGATCACTCACTTTCAAGGACATGTTTATAATACGCAATTTCTATACACAAGGAAATTTTGATCGGCAATTTATAGCAGTATGTTTCAATGTGCTCGCCTCAAACTTATCCGATAGCCAGTTCATCGTACCTTAAATATTTAGTTTTACTGGCAAGCGCGCCGCACCGACATAAGTCAATTAATAGATTAATTAGCAGAGAACAAGGATGCTGTTACAAGGATGAAGTTGGAAGGAGAGGTCAAAAATTCGACGTGGATCCAATGTCCACGATTGACAATTTTATACGGGTGAGGATGATCCGCTCGGTAACATCATCCCTGCTCGATATCGGTTAACCTAACGATTAAATTTACATGCATATATATCGTTTTCGAGATTTACACTCGTGAACCGCTGCGATCCACGAGGGACAGATGAATGTCCTAGATCGCTTCGACGTCCCGGTAAAAATTGATTGGAACCGGTCTCCTACGGATTCCGTAAACTTGAAGATGCTAATACGGTAAATACTGTACGCTTTATGCAGCGAGATGGCAAATAAATATGCTACAATCAATTGAAGAAAGAATCAGTTGTATCAACCTTAGTGTTAAAATAGGCCGGGTAAAATTATCCTACGAGTGGCTTATGGGTCCCAGTAAATAGGGTTGGGACCAAAATTTGCTAACTTTTCAGCTTTTCTTAACACAAAATTTACTACTAAATTTTGTACTGTGTTGTGTACATTAATTGTACTTTGCCAATACTAGGCATTTTGATATTTTATTTTTGTTGCCAAATTTACACAATTTTAGAAGTCGCTGGATCGAGCCGGGTCAAGGGCAAAGCGATAAATCATCAATTTCAAGTGTGAATCGGGGTTCACTTAGGACGGTCGTTCGCGCTTGGCTCATCGGAACAATACTCTATATTCTTACCAAAAAGTACGGCGATACTACGAGCGGTAAGGAAAAGAATCACTAAAATCTAAAGTCGGAAGTGCGACTTAGCGTATTTTCGCGTCCTAATAAGAGACGGTTGGGTAATGCTTAGTTTGGGGTAATTCATCAATTTATTTAGCCTACTGAAGAGTTCCAAACGGACTCTTACTAATCTTGTCAAAGATTGAAGGCGTTACCTTAGTCAACGTTCACTACTAAAGCGTTAACTAGGTGCTCGGCGATAATTCACTCAGCAGGTAAAGCTTCAAAATCGGATGCAGATGATTGGTTTACAAACGCCTTAGGTACTAATTGAAGCGTTCAAATGGAGACGAATGATCGTACTAATTTATTGGTTTGTTTATACCGGTCAACAAACGTTTGGGAAAATTCACTGCTTCGGCCTATGACCAGTTTTTTTAAGTTTGAGGATTGAATGTGTGCTCAATCAATCTTTTATCAATGACAATAAACGATACGCTTAACGTGTAAGTAGGCCACTACCGAAGTAATGAGCCGCTTTGGGGCATTCCCAACTGCTACTGGTTCAAACGGTCTAACAAACTTGGCTTACCTAATTGATTTTTTGTACTAATTTATTATCTTGACTCAATTCCTTAACGTGGAAATTGTTCTAAAGCGATCGGATCGTTCACTATTGCTACTACGCAAGAGCAATCATGTGGGACAAGGGACGAGCTTGGGCGAGTCCCTAATTTGCGGAACCACCAATAAATCCTATGAGTTCAGTTAATTGCTGTCAATAGAGTGGCTATGCGTTATCATTATACAAATCTTATGCTAACTTCAGGGCATAGGAGCAGGAGTTAAAACTGTAATCAAGTACCTACCAATTTGACTTAAAGTAGAACTATACGTGGCGATGCCTCGTAGGTCATCGGCACTATCCTAAAAGTACTAAAGTTTATGCTATTTTGTCTTGAAAATGGCTCTCGAAAAGAGCTCTACTCGGTACCAGCATTTAAGTTGTGTGGCTAGCGGTTCCTACTCGACGAAACGAGTCAGTGAGTGCCTGCCCCGGTTGTCGGGACAACCGTAACAATTTTATTAACTGAATTACACTCGGCTTATATCCTTAGATTGTTCGGTTTCCTAATTTTCAACCGAGATTCTTGAGGCTGGTGAAAACCTACAAATTTGAATTTCTCACTAATCCGCCAGCCTTTCACTGTGAAACAAATTATTAGGACCGGGTCAACGGTCCTCGCAAAAATTGGTCCGTCGGGCCGAGACCCGATATCGCGTCTAGCGACATCGTCAAGTTTGATATACAAAAAGTTTGCCACTGCTACTAAATTTACCAACTCTGGTAGATTTAATATTTTCATTGCAGCGGACTGTATATAGGAGATTCGAGTCTCCGACGGCTTTCGTGCTGCATTGATGACTATTATATGTATATGGAGGAGAAACAAACTATAAAGCTGAAAACTAAAACTGATAAAATGTGTAAAACCTGAGCGGCTTTTGCGCTGCTCGGGTTTGCATTTATTATAATTTTTTGAAAGGGCCACGGCTTTGCCGGGCTCGATAGCTCAAATGGAAGGCCTCTATTTGTACGACAAAAATCATCAAAATTCCTGGAAGCAATTTTGAGTTATTGACATTTGAAGTTTTACGTAGAGGCGGGCCCCTGTCGGGTCGTCGGGTTTGAGATTCCGACGCGATATTGTCTAGCTTTATCCTGTCGGTAGCAGACACTCATACGAAGAAACGGCAGAGTTTCAACAAAATTCCAGGAGGGAATTTTAAAATATTTCAAAATTTATATTTTCGGTGGGGGCAAGCCCCTTCAAGGACGTCGGGTTTGTGATTCCAATGGGATATTTGAAAGTTTTATGCATGAGATCACTAGCTCGGATCCTTATCGAGATCCAGGTAGGATTTTAGCCTAATCCCGAGAGTAACTTTTGAGATATGTCAGAATTTCACTGCAAATCAGCAGTGTCGTTCATAGGGCGTGGAGTCCTAATTGTGAGTTGATAAGGTTCTCAACTCAATTTAGGTATCTAGAACCTTATTGGCATCCTAATAAAACATCGACTAAGTTCCTGGGGTAAAAACTTTGGTCCTATAAAAATAATTTGTGCTGGGTTTCCAACTACCAAAGTACCAAAATATGCAGGCAAATTCGCGTTCAAATAAATCGCACCCTGAGTAAAATTATAAGTTAAAATCATTGATTAATACTTGACGAGAATGACACGACCAAGAATGATTCACAGTTCTATCGCTAATGTTCAACCAAAATTTATATTATTTAACCTCGCTCGGCTCAAAAGACTACATTCTAGATCCTAACTCAACTCAGGGAATCATGTAAAACCTATCTACACGCGAGTGTCGCGTTACTCTAATCCTTAACTCGACGACCGAGGGAGGTTCGGTATGACTTCGACTTGCTAACCAGATTGTAAGAGTGGCTTCCTACGGCTGAGGGACTGCGGAACAAGCTAGGATGGGCAGGGCTATCATGTAAACAACAGTATGGATAGGGGAAGCGAAACGCTACACATTAGTGCTCTTTAGACGACGCTATTCAACCCTACGGGATCTCTGCTAAGTTTCAGGTCTATCTAACCTATCATCAAGAATATAAGACTACCCTATACGGCCCCCTTGTCCACACTTACAGTGTTGAGTTTCGGCGGTCCACATCCATCGCTCATCCATCCATTCGCAAAGCCAAAAACGAAAGCCAAAGAGAGAAAATCAGTCGATAAACGAATACTGTAAACATTGAAGAGCGACAGAGCCGGTCTGCAAAACGACCTCACTCTGCGCTGCCGAAGTCATACTGAACGCTCGAGAGCTCGAGTGACTCTCCTTAAATACTAGGAAATTCGGTGATTAATTTTGATTAATGGGGCCATTAAAATGCTATAAAATTTTGGTAAAAGTGCTTGGTCAGCACTTTTGGGACGATTTGACCCCAAAATTTGATCTGAAAAGCAAACGTTCTTATCGGTCTGAATTTCGATGAATTTCGGATCGATTTTATTGAAACCTTGTATAATTAAAATTGATTTATAGTCTTATTATATATAGCTTTTATGAAATTATAGCAAACTTTAAGGATATTTCGAATATAAACTTTGTATTAACTAAACAACAACCTTATATTAAGCTACCAAAATTATATTCACTCGATATCAAGCTTGTTTGCTTAACGACTTCAATATGCGGTGGTTCAGGCAGTATTAACTTAATAAAGCTTCAAATTTCATATAAACTTGTGCTAACTATATTTACTTAAAAGAAGCTATACGCGATGTCCTCGGCCAATTTCAAACGACAGCGAACTGAACATTTATAAATTGTTATAAATTGGTTCAGCTTAACTGCTTACGAGGCATACTACGCCGTTGCTGGCTACTGCGTATAAGAAATTTCATAACGCCGAACCTCATATATAAAACTTATATAGTTAATATAAAGTTTGCGAGGCTTCCGATCATACAATGTTTACTTAGTAGCTGGAAGTACAGCGACCTTGACGGCAAGCGACTAAAACATCCCATACTGCTGACATAGATCCGATATCAATATAAAATTAATATTAAATACTTAGCAAGCTTAATATCGAAAGTATATAATCGTTTTCTGTAAACTCATATATAGGCATCTATACTCATATGTTTGGGACTAGCGTCCTAGGAAGAGACGCGGCTTAAGCAAACAAACAAAGGCGGACGGTACGAGAAGATGCTCCCATTCCCTCAGCGATGGCCGCAGTGCCAAATGATGTGCGGATTCGGACTCAGTGTGTCCGTCCGAACAATATGATATGTAACAGGTCCACGTGCGGACGATAAAAAGGGAAGGTGGACTGTCGGGCGAGCGCATCTCAAATTTCGTAAAAGATTAAAGTGTTTTAAACAGTTCCCGCGGGTTGGGGTTACAGTTCTGTGGGGTTGTTGGGTATATATTAGTGTTAATTTTGACACGGGGAATCCAACGAGGGGTTACACGCCGGGCGGGGCACAACTCCTGCGATCTTCATGAGAAAGAGTACCTAAACGCGGGCACAGCGGGACCGGTCCAGGCTGGAATAAAAGCCTGGTTTTCAAAGAATCTAATGATGTCCTATATATCTCTGTGCCGAATATTCGTTAAGTTATATAATTAAAGGTGCTTTACTTGTTCTACATACATGTTTATTTCCTCAGAAGTCCGTGGATCCGAATCGGATTTTGACGAGACTGGTCTCATTAGATAGAGATTAGACATTTCTATTAAAAATGTTAAGGGCTAAAATTACGATTTCTCGACAGTTCCGGGGTTATGAGCCGGAGCCGACACTTTTAACTCGAAATTTTTCATAAATTTTCTGTTACTTTTATCAGCTAACTTAGCCAGCGAAAATGAACGCTGGTAGTTGAAATCTTATTTATCGCTACACTTTCCCAGTGTACTTCTCAATATTGAACACTAGTAAAGTGATATTTCACTTTTCCTACTAATATTTTTCAGAAAATTTGTTCGTTTGCTGTTCGCTATATGGCGAACAGCCATGCATATTTTGTCTATAAATAGAAGCCTTTCTTGTAGAGAATTTTACGATCTTTCTAATGAGATCGGTTTCGTGGAAATCCGACCCGGATCCACGGACTTATTTATGGGTCAATAAGTATATACGTAAGCGAACAAAACAATTAAATAACTCCACGAGTAATTAACACAATTGTACGTATAGGATCTCGTTAGACTCGTCGAAATTCAGACCTTCTTTTGAGCCTGGATCGGCACCGCTGTGCCCACTTTTAGGTACCCCCTCCCGTGAAAACCGCGGAAATAGCGCCCCGACCGGCGTGTAAGCCCTCGTTGGATTCCCTTTGTCAAGACTAACACGAATATATATATGATAGCCCAGAAACCCCGGGAGTCGTTTAAAACACCATAATTCTTTGTAAAATTTGTCATGGGCTTACCCCGAGAGCCCACCCGTACCTTTTTCGTCCGAATGCGAACCTGGTACATATTAATTTACTCATACGGACACGCTGAGTCCGAATCTGAGTCTTGCTTGGCTCTCTGTCCAGTACTGAGAGAATGGGACCTTCTTTTCATATCCGTTGCTCTGGTTTGCTTCAGTTTGTTTACTTTAGCTGCGTCTCTTCTGAGCACGGCGATTCCGAGCACAAGCATGTCTGTTTATAAGCTAGCTATAAGTTTGATGTAAACTTCAAATATAGAGCCAACAACCGTAAAGCCTAACTTCTCAATAAACTATATATAAAATGTATATAAAATCATTATCAGTAATAACTTGTTATAAATGCAGTATAATTTTATATTAAGTTTTGAGCGGACACACCAAGCATCGGCATCTCTAAGCTAACTAGACGATCTTATAAAGCTTATACCTCTTAAGTAAACAAGATTGGGAGCCGCACAGTTTATATAAATGTCATATGAATTTGCAGCTAGTCGATGGATGTGGATGCCCAGCGCTTGTGTTAACAGTTCACTATCAATGATGGGCTCGACTTGGTTTTATTTATTAAGCAAATAAATTTGATTCAAACTCCATATAAAATTTATATGAAAATGGAAGAAGCTTCTTATCTGTGCCGGTTTAATATGAGTTTCATAGTAGAGCTGAAGTTTTGGAGTAAGGCGGCATACAAACTTGATATCGAAACTGTTGTTATTGTCCTACCAAGTGTGGATGTGGATGCCCAGCGCTTGTGTTAACAGTTCACTATCAATGATGGGCTCGACTTGGTTTTATTTATTAAGCAAATAAATTTGATTCAAACTCCATATAAAATTTATATGAAAATGGAAGAAGCTTCTTATCTGTGCCGGTTTAATATGAGTTTCATAGTAGAGCTGAAGTTTTGGAGTAAGGCGGCATACAAACTTGATATCGAAACTGTTGTTATTGTCCTACCAAGTTTGTATTAAGCTAAGTAATGTTTAATTTAGCTGAAATTTATTAGAAATTTATAGACTAAGAAATTAAATTATAAAAACTTGTATATAAATTTGATATAAACAAAGTCGTAAATTATTCTAATTATATAAGATTTGGAGATAAAATTGGTCCGAAAATGATCGGAATTTGCAGTGATGAGTTTTTGCTGAAGAGTTCAGAAATTTGGGTCAAATCGCACAAAAGTGCTGACCAAGCATTCTAACGGTCTCAAAATTTGAAATCTTCTGTATTTAAGCAGAGCTGCACTAGCTCTGCAGGTTCAGTCTGACTTCGGCAGCGCAGAGTTCTGTCATGTTGCTGACCGGCCCTGACGCTTTTGCAGTTTATAATTTTACGTTCTCGAGTCGTTTCTGATTTATGGCTTTTCGACTTGGCTTTGCGATTGGGTGGACGCGCGATGGACACCCAGTCAAAGGACCCGAGTACGTAATTGTGGACAGGGAGGTTTAATTTAAGCACCGAGCATCATTGATGTAGGGTAGGATTAGCTTCGGGAGTAGTTAAGGAAGGACTGAGAGATCCGTATCGATTCACCATAAGATTAAGCCTCCATGGACTCCCTGTCCATACTTTTGTTTACATGATAGCCCTACCCGTCCTAGTTTGTCCCGCAGATCCGCAGCCGTAATTAGCCACTCACGCGATTGGATTAGACGACCGAACTCATGCTGAACCTCCCTCGCTCAATCAGATTAGGCACACATTAACGCGTCACTAGAACTTTACATGATTTCCTGAGTCGAATTAAGGTTGGAAACCTGATAATTGAGCCGACTGAGTTTAAATAACAGGAATTTTTTAATTAAGCATTGGAAAGAAAGCTCCGAATCGACCTTAATCATTCGCTTTATCGAGTTTTGATTGGTGATTTGTTTTTGTATTTTGCCGAGCAATGTGCCAAATGCACACCAGATTGTCAGTAGACACCCACTGACAGATACCCGAAAATAAAGCTCATGTTCTAGGATGAACTTACCTACAAGGACCTTACCAAACTCTATTAGGATGTCAGTAGTGACGCAGATTTTCGAATTGAGCCAATAACTTTAACAAATCCGCAACCTGATTCACCACGCTGCCAGGTGAGCGAGTCTGCTCACTCTCAGTGAAATTTAATAGTTCTCAAGAATTACTTTAGGGAATTGGCTGAAACTTTACCCGGACCTAGATAAGGGTCCCCGCTATCGTTCTAGCGCTTAAAACGGTCAAATATATTTTTAGAATCCCAAACCTGACTACCTTGAAGGGGCTTGCCCCCACTAAGATAGGAAAATTTATAGCTTTAAGATTCTCTCCAGTAATCTTGCTAAAACTGGTCGTTTCTCCGTAGCAATGTCTGCTAACGAATGCAATGTTAAAACTCGATGATTTCGAGTCGGACTTCTAAGCCCAACGACCTTGAAGGGGCCTGCCCCCACTAAAATATGGAAAATGAAATATTCTAAGATTCTCTCCAGGAATTTTGCTGAAACTCTCGCCGTTTCTTGGTGGGAGTGTCCGTTAACAGACACCATTTCAAAACCCAACATTATCTAGTCGGAATCACAAACCCGAACGGCCTGACAGGGGCCCGCCGCTATCCACACTTCAAATGTCAATAACTCAAAATTTACTCCAGAAACAACCCCAATAGTACACAATGCGTTTGTGAGCCCTTAAAACTGCCTCCAGTTCTAGAGCAGTACCTATGATAGAATCACCGTCGAACACCGAGTTGTTTTATATGATTATTGTAGCCGTGGAAATTGAAGGCCAATGCAACGCCTTGAACCCTTTGTAAGGTTATTAAGAGGCCGTTTGGAACTCTGCAATAGGCTAACCAAGTTTACGAATTATCCCAAACCAAACATTACCTAAATCGTCTCGTATCAGGACGCGAAATACCCTAACTTGCACTTCAAAGTTTAGATTGTAGGGATTCTTTCTGTAACGCTCGTGGTAGCGCTGTACATTTTGGTAAAAGTATAGAATAGTGTTCCGCCGAGCCAAGCGTGAACCAAGGTCCTAAGTGAACCCCGAATTGCACTTAGAATCGATAGTTTATCAGTTTTCCCTGGATCAGACTCTATCCAGCGCTTTCTAAAATTATGTGAAAGCGGCAGCCAAAACGAAATATTATTTTTCCTATTGTTGGTAAAGTACAGTTAATGTACACCACACAGATTAAATTTTAGTAATAATTTTGGATTAGGAAAAGCTGAAAAGTTCGAAAATTCGGTCCTAAACTCAATCTACCGGGACCCATAAATCGCTGGTAGGATAATTTTATCCAGCCTATTTTAGCACTATTTTCGCTCGTGTGTATGGACACGAAAAAGTCCGTTTTTGCAGCTATTTAGGTCATGGATAAACCTCGTCTTAAGGCCAAATTTTACCGCTTTGTCACCGTGTTTAAGGAATGGTCTTATAGGGAATTGGAACCAAAATTAACCAGTTGTATCTGTGCAACCTGCTGAAAATTTTACCTCATACTTATGGTCACCGTACATAGGTATGTATGCGAGTAGGAAAAGAACGTTCGTACCATTGTCGCACCAGAGAAAAATTAAGAGTCGTACCAATGATCACCTCCCAAACTTACCGTTATATCGATATATACTGTGACTCTTTTGTTATAACATTTTGTCGTATGTTAATCCAATCGCTACTTTACCGCATTTACGAATATTCATTTATCATGTACCATAGTCGTGACTAGGTTGAGCAAGATTGAGTCCTACAATCCCACTTTGTACGCTTCGTCCCGTACGTCTCATTTGTACCCGTTACATTGCCACCTTTCGCTTACCTGAACCTGTTGTTTTGTCGGAGTACCCTCTAGCAGCAGCCGTAGTGATGAGCGAGTAGTCAGTTGAATGGCGCCTCTCTTTTTATATAACTAACCGTTTTACGCTCCGGTATTTGGTTTTGACCTGAACCACTTTCGATGAGTAAGGTAAGCGCAGCTGTCATTGGAAAAGGCTTAGCAGTTTATGTCGTAATTTGAATCAGCTGTGAGAGTCCCATGAAAAAGGCGATGACTCCGCAACTTACCCCGTTTGACGCCCTGTTTATTCTCTTAATAGCGTACTATACTAGTGACATTGTACCTATTGTATTCGCCCATAGATAGATAGATAATGAGTTATTGGGCCATAGAGAACATGCGGAGGCAAAATTAATCTTTGCCCATTGCATTAGCCCATTCATATCTGTAATAAATAGCAAAGAGAAAACCATTACCTTGGCTTGAGATACCTGAGAGGTCGACGGGTGATGCGTTCCTATGTAGGGCGCCTTAGCCTCCCTGTACTTATAATAAATTTACAAAGTTTCTTGATATCACAATCTCTCAAGCTAACTTTCTTCAGTGCTTTATCTCCTAGTATTATCCGCAAAGCGTTCACAATTGTACAGAAAGTGTTTCATCATCACAGTGATCACATTCCCTTATTCATCCCTCACGGCTGGGGAACACAGTTTGCCAGCTGATTCTTCCCGCAGCCTGCAATGAAATTAGATCGCAAGGGAGGTTCAACCTGGCTATTTCCCGTATTATATCATTCATATTACAATATTTCCCTGGCATCTCATTGTACATTTCTGGAAACACACATTTTAATCTGTATAGTTCTCGTATGCCCTCTTGGACTACTGACAGATCAATGGGAAGACTGTTTAACAGAACTTCCATGGCCAGTGTTGGCGTCGATTTCATAGCAACCGTCATCATAATACAAGCTAATCTAGAAACTTTAGTAATCTTCGTTACATATGTTTTTAACTTCATTTTGTGCCACCATACTATGGCACCATAGCAAACTGACGGTAACGCAATAGTTTGATATATGTATCGCACAGTCCTGGGATTGGCTCCCCATGTTTTTCCAACGATCCCTCTACACGCCATAATCGTGTTTATGCCCTTACTCACAACTGAATCCACGTGGTCTTTCCATAACAGTTTGTGATCTGTTATAACTCCCAAATATTTCACTGTTAGATACAGGTAAGTCCTCACCGTACAATTTCAGACTCACATTTCTTATAACTGTCCTCTTTTTGAAAAGACTAAGACTGTGCTCTTTAGAGGGTTTACCTTTAATCCTTTGTCCGTACACCATTTCTCAAGAACTGTCAGTTTGTTCTGCATTCTTCTAGTATTAACTTCCACATCTTTGCTGCTAGTTATGATAACAACATCGTCTGAGTATGCTTGTGCATAGACATAGGTATTATTAATGTTCCTTAATAAATCATCCAGTACTAGAGGCCACAGCAGGGGTGATAATACACCTCCTTGTGGACTGCCCCTCTCAAGCTTAAACCTTACTGATGAGTTATCTAGTTTTGCGGTAGCACATCTTGTACCAACTAAATTGACTAGCCATCTGCTTATAGTTTTGTCAAGTTTGAACTTGTCAAAATATCGCTGAAATGCTTCACGCATTGTGCTGTCAAAGGCTCCTCCTATATCAAGAAATACAGCAAATATGTGCTTCCCTTGCTGTTGTGCATTCTCCAATCTGCTTACTAACGCATAAAGGGCTGTAGTAGTGCCTTTTCCCTTCTGGTATGCATGTTGATTGGTATGTAGCTTGTGACAAATATTATCCCTTAAATATCTATCTACTAAACTTTCTGCAGTTTTCAGTAAAAACGATGGTAGACATATTGGCCTATAGCTCTTAGCTTCAAAGTAATTGTCCTTACCCGGCTTTGGTATAAAGGAGACAGAGGCCTCCTTCCATGCTTTCGGTATATAACCGGTAGCTATGGATTCCTTAATTATCTTCATTAGAATAGGAATCAATTCCTCAAAACCAGATTTTAGGAGTATTGGACTGATACAGTCCACACCCGGACTTTTAAAAGAACCAAAGCTTGAGACCGTTCATCTCAATTTGTCGATATCTACTAGTTGTTCAACTATATCTAAATCCTTCGTGGATGGCCTAAAATTCTTGGAAATTTCTGCTCTTACTGAATCAGGAAACTGAGACTGGAGCAAAAGCTCTAATGCCTTCCATGTCTTCCATTCTAATGGTTCCATCAGCTTTTTAAGTTGAGTAAGTCTCAACTTGTGTCCTAACATGCAAATCTTCGCCAGTCGAGAGCTGGCATGCGCACCCTCTACCTTTTCACAGAAGGCTTTCCAAGATCTTTTCTTCGCAAATTTTATCTCTTTCTTATAAATCCTTTGAGTGGATCTATATCTGTTCCAATTCAGTTCTGTTCCATGTTTAATTGCAACTCTGTATAGCTTTCTTGATCTTAGTCTGAGGAAGGCAAGTCTAGGTGACCACAAGCTTAGACCATTAATCCTGCTCTTGACCAAAGGACAAGACGACTCCTTTGCTTCATTAATCGCACTTGTTAAACTTGCTTCGTTAGTATCAATTGTCTCCGAGTTAAATTCATATTCACTCATATTAGTGTCCGGAACGTTCTGACGAAGTTTGCATTTAAACGTTTCTACTTTAAGTTTCCTCAAATTATAACTTACTCTATCTTCAATGACTTCTTCTTCATACTCAAATTCTATTGCTTTATGATCTGAGAACGTATTATCATCAAGTACACGCCAATTGATTATCTTATCAACACTGTCTAAGCATGTGAGTGTTACATCAATTCTCTCTGACCTCGTTCTTGTGATGAAAGTTGGCTTATCTCAAGCGTTCATTATCTCTAAGTTTGAACTAGCTATAAAGTCCAGTAGATCTAATCCTCTTTTATTATAATCACTGCTGCCCCATAATGTGTGGTGGGCATTCACATCACAACCCAAAACTAGTTTTCGTTGTTGCTGTTACAGTATTCTACGAGATTTCTGACGTTTCTGCTCGGTGGGGCGTCAGCTTATCTTCATATGGCATATAAACCGAGGCTACCCACAATTCCATGTTTTCATTACAGATCTACAGTCTATCTATCAGTCACTAAAAGTATTCATAAGTACTGCTCTTGTTCTTTTCTTTAAAAATATGGCCGCACGAGGCCGCTGAACAACAGCATAATAGACGTTATATTCTGAGTTCCGCATACATGGTCTATAGTTTAGCACATACGGTTCCTGGGCCAGAATACAATCGAGTGTATTTTGCTTTACTTTGCTAATTTCAACTATTGCTTCCATGCAATGTTGCAGGTGTATTTGCCTGAACTTAATCATTATTGAGGAATAAGTTTTTCCATATCTCTTATAATAATCTTGTGTAGTCTGTTCACTGCCGGATGTTGGCCATACATAGTCTGATGTTGGCGCAGTCGCGATGCTGCCTCTGCTGAATTGTTGCGAGCATTAGCCAGCATTAACTTTAAATTGGCTTCCAACTCAGGTTCGGTGGCGCGAGACGCACCGCCCTTGTTTGATATTGTGCTCTGATCGAAGGTGTAGTGGCGCTTACAGCTGCCCCCTTCATTTACTTCAGAGACGGAAGGTTCGGTGGCGCTTAAAGCTGCCCCCCTTCCGCCTCCGAGGCACAGTCCAGTCTTAAGCTCTCAGTAAAGCTGGTCACGTGATCGACCAGGTCACGGTGACCCGATCCCGAATCCTCATAACTTCCACCATGAGGGTCTGATATATTACTTTTATTATTATTGCTCATCTGAAACACAAAAAATGATAGACAAATTGGCTCCCTGAGGTGATCCTCATATATATTTTTATGAACTGCAAAGTTACCCTTGTATTCCATGTCGGATCAAGAATGCCCTAACTTTGGCCTCAAGATGATGAATTTGTATTTTCATTAAAAACCA
>JASANE010009633.1:0-88107 GCA_030248225.1 Trileptium ribeirensis | reverse complement strand
GACCAGATGTTTCTTAGCCATCAAATGAATATACAGCCTCTTTTACAACCTTACGCGCTAGAATTCCATGGAACTTCGTAAAGCGAACATCCAATTTCAAGCAATTTTCGCTATGCTGAGTGGATTTTATTTGGCGTATGTAACTACTTTGTTCATGGTTGTTTTTGTATATTTTATAATAGGTAAATAAAAAGAAGGCTAATCCTAATCCAACGCACAACATGCAGTGAAGAAACATCGATAAGAATACTAAATGTTCAACGTACATGGTAAACATCAGTAAAATCCCCTTCTGAAAATTCGAAATCATCTTGGATATCCGCTTCACAGGCTCCAATTTGCGATTGTTGTGTGCCAAGCACACAATCGAACACTTCGCCAACTACATCTATTAGTCTTCCATCATCGGCTTCAGCACTACCCAACGTGGATTTTTTGTTTATCATGGACTTGTGCTCTTTTCTCGTTTGCCTTTTCAACTTCTGTGAATAAACCTTCAGTAAGTAAATAGCCACAATTGGAATAAAAAGCGCACATGTCGACCACAAGTACAGATTTTCATTTCCAAATGAATGTAGATTTGTTTTGTCCGTCGACTCAACTTCAACGAATTGAGATACTTTTTGCAAGAAGCTAACAACCTTAACAAAATCTTTTCAAATTTACGATTTCAGACACCAATCTGTTCTTTAAAATCTTTCACGGTATCGCTAAACTGTTCTTTTTAACGATGTAACGTACGACCCCTACAAATGACATTCATGGGCAAATCTTTCATGATTGTTTTGGATCCCGACACAAAATTTAAGCACTCATAATATACATTATGGAGGATATTAGCCTGTGATGTCGTTTTCCTTCCATATCTAACAATATACGACCACATTTAATATAGCTTCGCCAGTAAGAAAAACTAATGAACTTGTCCTAATATAATTCTATTGAAAATTTTCTGAAATATCTTGGCCACGTATCTTTATGATTTTTAGACTGGGGGCACACCCGAAAACTCCCATTCTAGCAACATCCATATATCTTGATGTACACATAGCTCGTATACATATTTGCATGTTTCTTAAAATAAAATAGCATTTTATTGCTTGTTTCTGATAAAAAATTAATAATACGGGACCTGTAGATAAAGTAAATCTGCTTTGCTGGCTTTTGCCAGTTGTAAGCCTTTGCCCTTACGCAGAGAATGATAAGACCAGGTTCGTCTCAGTTCCTATAGGGCCTAGATTATTGCGCGTGTCACTGTGAAGTGAAGGGTATTTCAAGATGATATATAAGCATACTGTTTGCAAAGTGTTCCTTACTTTTTGGCAATGCCCCCTAATTTTCGCGAAACTTTACGACACCACCGGAAGGAGCAGCTCTGACGCCTCAAGGGTGGAGGGTAACTCCATACGCCTTCTATGACTACGTAAGTATACATCAACCACGGAAGATCGCTGGTGTCCAATGGCGCAGATACGATTTGAAAAGTGGGGGGCAGCTCTAGACAAAATACAAATAATGTATAAAAGTGAGAACATAAAATGCCAAATACAACTTTGTTATAATTCTTACCTTATATTTTGGGGCTCTCCCAGTTCAAAAAGTGGGGGGAGGGGACCAGTTCCCCTGTCCCCTCTTATCTACGACCATGCCGGTATCTACATATTCAAATAATTATATGTGGCATAGAACCAATGTTATATAAAATCTACCTTAGTGTGTAATATCTCGTTCATTTGTGGTTGTTTATGCGTAGTCGTGTTTATTGTTTGTTAGTCGCGTTTTATTGTTTATTTTTGTGTTTAGCTAGTTTGTTTTTATCGTGTTATTTTGTGTGATCGTGTCGTGTATGTCATCTGTTTAGCGTGTGGTTTTATTCAGTTTATTGCGTGCACCTAAGGGCGTCGCAAGCACTTCAAAAACAGATCGGCAAAAAAGTGGATCGGCTGGTTATAAAAATTAATTTTATTCTATGCCCATCAGCAGTTATTTTTGATATTTGTTAGTAAAAAAGAGGGAGCCGGCTCCATAATCCCCTCTCACGACGCCCGTGTATGTGTCGACACTTACCAATTGTGTATTAATTGTCCGTGTTTATTGAGTATCTAACTCACTATGTGAGCTTTGTCAGTTAATTAAGCGTGAGATTGTGTATTCTGTATGTGTATGGAATGTGTTTTATGTACTACAGTACCATGTCATTTGTGTGTGGAATGTGTTTTATAAGCACTATCTTACCATTCTTAAATTAGCCTTTTTGCTAGTTTGTGCCGACAGCTGGCCTCGTGCAGCTAAAAAATTCAATGATTCTATATTCTTCTGTTTCTGGTCTGGATCGCATTCGCGCAATTGTATCAAATCAGTAAGACTTTTTATCAGAGCAGCAGCGCGTTCATACTTTTCAGCAACCGAATCTTCCTTTTTGTAGCCTCCGACAGTTCTAAAAATTGCAAGCTGTGTGAACTACAGTAGATATGCATAAATGGGAAACGAGTCAGCAAATTATTAGGTATTGTTTTCAAAACAATGTTTTTTGATTAGGGCAGGTATTTCAGTTTAAATACACATGTACAACATATTATATAACAGTTTCACAAAAGCAGCTCTCTTCTTAATCTGGGCATTGATTTTAAATGTTCGATTACCTCCAAGTGTTGACGATAATTTACCTTGGATATAATGGTTAACTTAATATATAGGTATTGTAGTTTTCATTGGAAAATCAAATATATGTTACTAAAACCTTTGCCGACTGTTTTTCAAACCTGTGTATACATGAATAGTATAGGTTATAAGACCACAGAAAAGTTCGTTAGATTCGTCCAAGGAACTATATCTTGTGATAAAGTTCGGGACGATTCAGGGGCACCTGTTACAATCTCGATTAGTTCCAGCAGAGCATCTGGTTTCAGAATTTAATTTGCTTAATGAAATAAAAAAACTACCATATACAAAAATATTAAACTGGTTTGATTCAACTTGTTTGTCAAAGCATTTTTATTCCGCAATGCTGAACATAACAGTTTTAACCCTATATATATAAACAATGTAAAAACAAATGTAAAAACTGTAAACCTACAGTTCAACATCTGTTGCGAAAATCTGTTCTTTCATTTCATTTCGTTTGGCAACGAAGTTAAGATATTTATGGACCGGAAGGCAGTCAGTCGCATACATTAGAAGGACCTCGAGATTCGAAAATGCTTCAGTTAGCTTTACGGCATTGTGATCCTTCACTTTGTCATCCTTTGAAAAAACTATGATTTTGACTGCAAGCAAATATCGGAGGCTTTTACGGACGACATTCTTGCGAGCTTCTTTTGGAAGACGATATCCTTTCGGAAGATATCTGGCCAATCCGACGTGCAATCCAAATTTTTCATCGAAAGGTCCGAAATCGTTAATATCATCCAATTTATCGAGAAGTCGATGCACATCTGTACACTGGTAAAACGACATATCCTTGTAGGGCATTTTATTTCCCTGAAAGTCATGTTAACGTGCAGTAAACTATGTTTATTACTACGCGCCAAACATATTCCTTACCGCTTTTCCTTAAATGCTGGGAATATCGCTTCCGGCTCGGTATATATTTGGTTTCACAAGCTACCAGTAAAAACATTTTACCAATTTACCATAACTTTTGTCAATGATCCTAAAACACGAGAGCAATTTTGGTAAAAATAGGCGAACATTAAGGAAAAATGAGCAAAATTTTGCGAAATTGGGAAACATGTATGGGGTTTTAATTACAATCCCAGAATATAGCAAATAGCTCGTAAACCGTAGCTTTTGTGTGAGCAGAGCAGCAATATCAACGAGCTTTGAAACATAATGATATTAGCTGTGAGCTGCAATAAGGCTGGGTAGTACTGCAATAATTTATATAAAAATTTCTGATACAGACTGAATTCAGTTTGCCTGAGGTTACAAAATCTTGTTTAACTAACCGTTTCTTTCATCAAAACTTGTGGATCAGGGCTGCCGACCCAGTCCACATCTAGTGGTTCGATATCAAAGTCATCGTCTGAGTCACTTTTAGTGTCGCGAGTACGCCGTATTGGCTGGTTGTCAGCGCAGAGATTGCTCACTAAAATACAAAATCGATAAATTAGCAGACTGTGTTATCGCTAAGGTGGTGAATTCTGAGTGTTGAAATGTTATTATGGAGATGTATACAGCTATCTTAAACATTAAATTACAAAAAGGCCACCGAATATTAGTCATATTGCTGGATATTTGAGAAGATATACTCAGTTATTGTGCGGACAATATGAAACTACTTTAGAGCATACTTTACTCGGTACAATGATACCAAACACACCAAAATAGCTCGATGTGTTAAAGAGTTGGTGTATTTTAGGTCCCATGGACCAAATTTTGAACCGGTTTTGACCAAAATCCTATACCCTACCGCGCACAAAAGCGTTAGTGGACTACAGAGGCTTACTTGCTCTACAGAATGAGCCCAGTTTTAATCACGTATCTCACCGGTACAGCTGAAGTAAGAACATTTCGCCGATGATACTTGTACTAGCATCGGTATAGCTTCATTGTTATGTATTTTCGATTATTATGATAAATTCAAAACAGTGTTTAAAATAAACCTACTGGCCGAACCGGAAATGACTGGCAGAGGATTATGCTTACTTTACCCGATTTCAGAAAACCGGAACTAAAACATTAACGATTTTTTAAATCTAATATTGGGAGAAAAATTACGCTTCGTTCAAATAAGTGACAATCCGTAGTTAATATAATCTATTTTAGAGCAATTACCAAAATCAAAATACTCAAAGATAGGGCTAACACAAATAATACAAGTATAAGGTATCTGTACTAAAGATCCCGTGAACACAGTTACTATTTCTTTTCTAGAATCCGATTATTTTGTCAATCGTTAAGTTGACAGCCTGTTTAAATTAATAGCGAAGGTTATACATACCCATAGAGAGCTGCGGCGCATTGGAGGTTACCCCTCAGAGCTTTGGAGCCCTCCCCACACCGCAAAGCGCTTACTCCCCCTTCCCCGAACACGTGGTATCAGACGTTGGGACTTCAGGCCCTGCGCGTGTATGGAGCAGGTAAAATACATACTTTGACACAGCTTAACACGGTGACATCAACAGATAAATAGTTTTGCTAACTGTAAACATCAGCAATTTTACAAGAAACGAAAGAGAATCGTATAACTAAATCATTAAACTGAGATTACTTTCTGTTGATTCGACAACTTCTTATGGCGTTCGGAAAACAACAACATTCAATCCATTTACAATTAATGAACATGTAAATAATCACACAGAGCTATCATTGGCTAGGGACCAGAAGTAGTAAGGTGCTTTTAATTTCTGCTGTTGAGATTCTGAGTAGGTACGCCGAAAATCAGTTTTTAATTACACGCGAATACATTCATCATCTGATTAATACTAAAAAGAGAAAAATAATTTTTTATCCGCTCGCACCACGTCTAATGGGATTTTCGTTAAAATTCACTATCCAAAACATTTATAAAATAATTTTATTGAAAGATCCACTAAAATACTAAATATCTACAACTTCTTATGGCGTTCGGAAAACAACATTTAATCCATTTACAATAAACATTGTAAGTAATCGCACAGAGCTATCATCAGCTAGAGACCAGAAGTAGCAGGGTGCTGATTTGCATACCGATGTGATTTAAACATGTAGATGTTAAACTTGAAAACAAGGAAAACTTCACTATCCAAAACATTTATAAAATAATTTTATTGAAAGATCCACTAAAATACAGAGAAGTTGCACTGACACACATCGACCATTATATATATCGGGAATCAGCATAAATGAGTTTCAGAACAATAAACATAGCAGCTTAGCTAGTTTGTCATGTCATATACAACTTTAACCTAAGTGCTTTTAACTGTAACTGTTTGCAAAAACACAACTATGCCGTTAATTGTTATTTTCAAATTTGTGACGTTTTGTTTTTGCCCAAATGAAACATTCGGATAACAGGTCCTGTTTGAACTGAGCAATTGTTAATTACAAATGACAAAAGGCATATGCACAGGCATATGCACATATGTGTTTCTGTACATATAACAATTATACTATTCAATTCAATACCAATTATTATTACATTATTGGGACATTAAAGCTGGTATTATTTGTTGTTATAATGCCTTTGAATTATCATAATAATGGCTTTTGAAATATATAATATTTTAGCACATGAGAAGCGAGGAAAATATATGTTGTTGCCGTTCTTAGTCTGTGTCTCTCTTGTGTGGTGAATTCGAGTTTCGGGGTGACGTATATTATGACGTTAAAACAGGCAATCTACCAATATACACAGGGGCCTAGGATGCCTAGAAGAGGCACCGAGATTGACGAGAGGAATCTCAAGTATGTAGAAGATTAAATACAGCTCCTGCATACAGGTGTCACAACCCAAAAATCGTCCCCGCGACTCCGTGTCGGCAATACTGCATCAACAACCGACCACCACCCTATCACAAATTCCCGGTTCCGCCATTGCCCCGCATATATATGTCCAAATATAGACGAAACGTTGGTTGGTGATGTCAGTGTGCTGCCTTGCATGGCTAACTATTTTATATATTGTATACAGCCGATGTCTTCCGCTTTCCAAGTGCTCGATTTCGATTATACCAATTGTAAATTTTTTTGCATTTTTATTTCTTGGGTGATTTCCAACATTCCGTCACAGGTTAGCTATTGCATATTGTCAACAATAATATCTTACAGGTACCGCGCTTTTGTGCGTGTTAACATAGAATTCAGTTCGCGAACATTAATGCTGTTGTATTTACCGGGGAGCTAAAACTGCAGGAACATGTGAATTAAATTGAAATAGTATAATGCTAAAAGGGAAATATAATATTTATGGTGCTCTAGCGCGCTGCGAACAGGCAGTATGGGACGTGGATCATATGAGCAAAACCCCCTCCCTCTGGCTACGCCTCCAGATGCAGTGTAAAACACTAAATCATAAAGGTGTTCATGGGTTGGCTAGAAGTTTTTCGAGCGTTGGACACACCTCCTAAAAGCTATATTGATACTTCCTGAGGCGACTTATAATATAGTGAAGTGTTCGTGAACGCTTGGAAAAAGCTTTATCAAAATTTTATATTTTCTGTTCGCGAACATTCACATGATGTAAGAGGATGACAGTTCGCGAGCTATATATTTTAGAATTTCTTATACATAAACTGTTTTATGTGGCTTTCCATTCTTTATTTATCACCCGTGTGGTCACACATGAAATGAAGGACGTTCGCGAACATTATATTTGAACGCTCATTATTTTCATAATGCTGTTTACTCAGTATATATTAAAATGAGCAGGTTCGCGAACATCATATGTAAACGTTCCATGTTTATATACTGGTATCACAGTTCAGTCAAAAGAAGCCAAAATTTGCACTTAAGTTATAATGGCTACGGAGTTAGCGAACGTTTTGCATATATCTATATGTATAGTAATATTTTTGTTCGCGAACCAGGATATGAAACTCAAAAGTAACACATTTACGTTCACTAACACAATCACAAATTTAGAAGCCAGTATGATGTTCGCTAACATTTTTGAAGTAATCAGTAAACGGGCAATTTGCTGTTCGTTAAGGTTTTGGAACGGTTGACTAAAAGCCATTATTTCTGTTCTCAGAGAATTTTACGGATTGCCTGTACACCTAACAGGCAATTGCCAATCGCTAATTTCAAAATAGGATGGTAGGCGACGCAGGTTAAGTTTACTGATGCACTAGACGCGAATTGTGGAACGGGTGCCTAAACCCTACACCGGCTGCACGCTCGGAACAGATACCCACATTATTTTCAAAGCACTATCATGAAGTTCACGATCTCCGCAGATGCCAAGGTTTAGCTTGGTTTATCATGAGAAATCAAACGATATCTAGGATGTTAAGGCGTTCTCATGCTCCTATTCCAATCAATGTTAACGTTGTTTACCTCCTTTTAATATTTCTATACTAAATTACCAGTTAACGCTTTTGATTTTAAATAATTTTCTTTACATTTTCCTGAATTCTAGCCTGCGCGAAACCAAACCAAGGGTCGGAGGGTTCTCAATTCCACGAAAGAGATATCAAGTCTAAATTTTCTAAAGGCTGAAACAAAACACCATAGAAACTGGAAAATTTTTCCCCGCTTGAACTACATTTCAAGATACTTCAAGTGTCACGATACGACCGTTGGCCAGGCCGACGGTGCATCCAAATCACAGGTCTCCACGCTTTTACAGCACACTGGTGCGACAAATTCTATACATCGAGGTACACACCTGTATGTATACATTCCCGCAAACTTATAGGCTAAATTCGTTCAAGCAAATTTGAGAACCTTGGTATTCTGGTATCAACGTATATACTAAAAATCTCAATGTCCCTTCCTCCCTCAGACGCGTCCATAACTCGGAACGAACCAGGCCTTCAGACGTGAAGCATGGACCGGAAGGGCTAGCCGAGCCTGAGATGTGTACCATATGTGAGTTTGGTGAGCGGAAACATCGCCCGATTTACTTATAAAAATTTAGCGCGAACTTGCTCTGTTCAGCATTAGCCACTTATACGACTAACATCTTTAGAATATATATATGCGAGAGTAAACTTAAGGTGACTCCACCAATCATCCTATTTTGTAACTTAGCGTAAAATTTTTGCTGAAATTCGGAGTAAAACTGTTCGCGTACACAACGATCGCGATTGAAATGTAATGGCTCATTTACGTTAATTTGTGTGCGCCGTAACCTAGCTATGTCTCAACAGTCTAGGTTTGCTGCGTGGGACAATCAACAGTCACGGCTGACTATCTGTTTTGTCCACATTTACTTAGCTAACTACGTGTGATAAGTTGGGCGTCATGGCGGACTAGACGGGACAAATAGACGAGTCTCGCCACACTGTTACCGTAATTTAAATCTCCCGCATTGGAATACTGTCAAAATTGATTTTCCCGCGCTGGAAAACTGCCAAAATTTGAATTTACCGCGCTGAACAACTGCCAAAATTTGAATTTCCCGCCATGGACAACTGCCAAAATTTGAATTTTCCGCGATGGACAACTGCCAAAGTTTGAATTTCCCGCGATGGACAACTGTCGAAATTTTTTTTGGCGTTGGACAGCTGCCAAAATTTGAATTTCCCGCGCTGGACAACACCCAAAATTTGAAATTCCCGCGGTCAACAACTGCCAAAATTTAAATTTACAGCATCCAGGAAAATTTTCCCCATAACATCGTTTATGCTTGAGCATAAATGGCGGCAGGGGGAGGTAGGGGGTAACCCCCTGAGGTCCGGACCCCCCCCCCCCCCGAGACCGAAAAGCCAGGGGGGTTACCTCCTGGGTTGTGGTACGCACCACCCCCCCCCCGAGGCCGAAAAGCCAAGCCCCGGGCTCGTGGTGCGCAGCACCCCACACCGTAGGGGGGGCTTGGCAGCTCCTCGACGAGTGTCGAAGTCGGACCTTAGTGCAAAACCTTGCGCAAATTGCGCCTGCTTGTTGCTAAAGGTGCATGTGCGGCCGTAAATTTACGGAAAGCTTTTATGTTCACAACGTCATTCCCTGAAGTAAAAGTTAATCGAATTATACTTATTTATATACTAACACTAACTAGATATTTAGACATTGAATGTCTGCTATGGTAAATGGTGGATTAACCACGAATTCAGCACTAAAATAGCACTGAGCATTCTATCGCCATAGGAGTCGCCACATACAGTCACCACATACGCGCACAGTCGTACAAAACTTTAACTCGCACATCGCGCGCAAAATTGCAAAAGCTTCAATAATATTGTGAAAGTTACCAGTAACTCAAAAATAACAACCAATTATTCTTATTAAACGAAAACAATTTTAACATTAGATTCTTTTGGCTCTAGAGCGCGGTAAAAATACAAGTTACCAGACGTTGATGAGACCCATAAAAAACACTGGAAAAATAGGAGAACTTACAGAACAGCACGCACAAAGTGTGAATATAAGGCCGTTACACCAGGTGTAAAGAACAGTCGTGCGTGATCAAATACAAAGTTAGCTATTTTTGCTACAAAATAATGCCGTGTCTGCTTCGAATACGAAGAATTTTCTTAAAAGGCAAATGTGTATGGTTTTGTTTGGCGAATTTGTTGTAAACAGAAACTGCCAGCTGCCGGTAAACAGAAACTTTACATTTTACACAATTCTCAGAATTATAAATGCTCAGAATGCAATCTACACTTCTCAGAATCGGAAACCCCTAAGGAGGGGGTGCGGACCCCAAACCCCCCGCCTCGACAAGATTTGAGGCCGGACCCTAGTGCAGATGTAGTAGGACCAGTTCTGGCCCTAAGGGATCCCAGCTGCACCACCATTTTCCTTGGTGTGGTGCCCGGACAACCCCGGCTTCCACGACCCCGGTGATTTATGCGATGACCTAAGGGAACCGCTTAGCTTAGTAGGCTGCAGGCGGGTTAACCAGGGTGTTCGGCCTGGCCCCTATATTGGACCACGTGTCTAATGGTATGAAGGTCCTCCTGAGGGAGAGTCAACTCTTAAGCCTGCTCACAGGTAATAAGGCTGACTCACCTTTCCCTCATAATCTACTTAATTCCCCTAAGCGGGCTTCTCTGCTCCTAGTGTAATGCACGACCCGCCTTAAAACCTAACATGTGCCAGCAGGTCTATCCTGAAGGTGGTCTCGTTGGGGATAGGCTCACAGAATTTTGTTACCTATAATAATGCCACGGCACTGAGGCGAGGGCCCCAGTCCCTAGAGCGCCTAGATTGGGATTTAACGATTATCTGGAATTCAAGTACTAAGAGGAGAGGGGTGTCGGACTCTAATGCTCGAGCGGGCGGTGCCAAGAAACCAACTATGCGATGCGCTGGTCAGTGGTGGGGGTCGCGGCAGAGGGAAATTCTTGACAATTCAGGTATACACATGTACTAAGCGGGGTGTAACGGGAGAGTAGGTCCAGCAACTTACGCGGAGAAATGGAGGATGCTCGCGACGGCGTAGTTAAGTTAAAGGGGAAGCAATCTTAATCAAATTGGATTCACTCCTACACAAAATTTGATTTCGAGCTTAGTTTGATCCTAGATTTTCAGAGGACATTTGATCTATTGACAGGACGTTTCGAGCTGCTACAGAAAACGCACATAGTTCCTCGGTTTTACTGTCGATACCATTTTTGTATTTTGTACACTTCAACACCGTTACCCAATCGGGGTGTACAGATTATTATTTACAACATTTATGGCATAACTACAATTTGATTTGGGTACCCTGCAACATACTCCAAGGCAACATTATATCCTGGTTTGAACACAAATCCCTCCTCAACATCTGGTCAAGTGGGGCTCGTCCATTTAATTCTCTTACCCCTGAATATGCTACCCCTTTTACCAACGAAAATGTGGTTTGCCTAGTGATCTACAATATTTGTCCTTTACACATTGAAAACCCCAGATGAAAACAGGACTGAGGGTCCCAAAATTTTGTACAATTTCGACAGCGGCTGGAGCGGCCCGCGAACGGTCCGACTAATTCGAAACTCGCTCCCAGAGGGCTCCGGGAGGGGTGCCGACATAGATTTTCCCCGCGGTTGCACGGTTAGAAAACCCACATCCCACCAAAGGTTGATACGTTTTAGCTCACCGCCAGCTCCAGTCTCTGGTTCATCCTATACTCAGCCAGTGAGCCTCTTAAAATTTTGTCACGCTCTGGTCCGCAGTCGCTTGCATCGCATACTAACCAGAAACAAAAGAGACAGCGAACGATTGGGGATTCGACGCTGCTGCTCGATTTCAGACATTTGGGGACAACACGTGTCACCCGAGGATGCAAGCGGCCGCGTCCAAAAACACTCCTGTTATCACATACAGGCCTTGCCTAGACTTTGGCTAAGTATAACCCTTGACTACGGGCCTAAATAGTATGAATTTTGCTTGATCTTAAATAGTATGAATTTTGGTTGGTCCTAAATAGAATGAATTTTGCTTGATCCTATGTGCAGAAGTGGTCATCGAACGAGACAGTGACGGGTCGTCGCCCGTTGTAAACAATCTAGAATACCCTTTAGGGGAGTGCGGAAAACGGTCTGGACCCCGTGACCTGCCGAGCCGACACGTCAGGGGGAGCAGAAGCTTTCGATCGAGGGCTGATGCTCCCAGGGCTCCTGGTCATCGTAGCTGCACGACTTGGGGTTCTTGGGTTCTTTCCCACTTTTTGTGACAATGAATGCAACCCAAAAGTTTACAGAAAACCCGCGGGGTGTCGCTCGAGAAAAACTCAAGGCCGCGATGATGACCGCGACTGTCTCGAAACTCCTACAAATTCGGAAAACACCAGCTCTCTGGAAATTTTAATCACTATCCCTTGTCTTAGAAATCGAAATTTGCCCTAGAATAAAAGTTTTAGTCACTCCTCGGACCTGAGAACAGAGCAAAACGTCCGAGGAGCGGGGAACCAGTCTAGATGCGAGTGAGTAAAATTTTAAATAATTTTGATGCAATTTGTGAATTTCAACGGGGTCAGACCATTACGGGCGCGAGGAGCATCCTTCCGACACTCCAACGTCCGCAAAGGGCGACCCTCTGCACGATCGAAAAGAAACAAAGGAAACCAGGGAGGCTCTCCATCGTGGGGGCACGGCGAGAAAGCAACCCTGATAAGTCTAAAAGCCCAAAACTAAAGGCAAAAACATAGCAGAAAAACAACAATTATAAATGGCGACAACCGCCAAAACAAAACCTAAACTCTCGGCTGGTCCCAATCGGGGAATTGGGCAGTCTCTTTTATACTATTTATCTACCCCCTGCGGAGTCTAGCCCCATGTAGTATCCTTGGCTTACTGTTAAAATTTAAAATTTTAAATTCTGAAAACATATATATAAATAGACAAGTCCAAAGCCGACATAAGCTGCATATAGATACAAATACGGTATAACAAAACATCCCATTAAGAGCCCTCAATAACAATATCAAAGCTTCGCCGCTTTAGGCCTTGGTCAGCAATGTAAAGGCAGCTGGAAGAATTGTGCAGAGCCGGGCGACGTAAACAACCGAACCTCGCGCTGGTCGGCGCGGGGTTTCCAAAATAATAAGATATATGAGCGCTTCAGGCGCTTAAAATAATTATGATTTTTTCTAAATTTTTGTTTATATTTCAGGAACGGAGTGTAGCAGGCGGCCGAGAGCAAGATCATATCCATGCCCTCTAGGAGGCCCGTTAGATGCCGTTTAATGCGGGCACGATAGTAAAATTTTGGGTCCCAAGTGAGTTACGGGGATCCTGCGGAGGTCCGTTGGGGCGGGTGGCCCCCAGTTTTCGGCGGGATAGTTAATATAGGACCTAATTGAGGTACAGAGCTCCAAAAATCGGGAAATTTTAATTGGAGATGTGGTGATCTAGGACCTTAAAGTTTGGGATGTTAAACGCCAGATTGGGGGTCCAGAAGTACTTACGGGTTGGGGTTAGCTTGACCCACAAGAACAGCCTTAAAGGTCCCTTATTACGATGTCACAACCCCCTTTTACTTAAACTATCGAAGATCCCAAAATTTTCAAAATCATGAAACACCCCTAGTAAGTCAAAATTATTCCCGCGCTGGTTCAATTTAAATCTTCTTATATATGCAAGACGTCCCACAACTGTTCCAACATACATAAAAACTGTTGAATAACCATTAAACATACATAAAAATAACTGTTTCATCCTCCTGCGTGCCAGGATAGATCTTCCCGGATCCCAAAATGTCATGCAAACTCGAGAGCGCACTTCAGTCATAAGGGATTTGCGCATCGTCCCGACCCATCCTGACACTTGGCGTCATATAGAGTATACATTGTACTATTTGACAACAATTGCATATACGTTAGTGTTTACGGATGCGCACCGGAATCGACCCTGGGGCATCTAATCAACAATATTGTTAAGTCCGATTGAAATAGAACGTGAAGTCTTTCCCCTTGTCCCCGGCCTATCCGACTATGGATCCGTATCGCATTCCAATGCAAACCAATTATACAATAGTTTAGCAAAATTATTTATAAATTATTACCAATCCTGGGATCGATCGGATACCCCAACCATGAGATTTTGATTCGATTTTTTTGGGTGCGACATCACGCCGCGCACCTCGGGCTGGTGGAGCGTGATTACACATTTATAGCACACAGTTACAGCATTTCATTTTATTCCACGCAATTATGAATAACACATCAATAACCCCTGGATCACGCTCCACCGGTATCCGATCGCCCTTCACCCGCTGAATTTGAAGACCTTATGGCCTGATTTTGAATATTTGGAATTCGGCATAAAAATCGGGCTGTTACACAGAAACTGAACTCATAGGCGAAAAATGTGGCTGCTAGGACCAAAAAAAGGTCCTCACGACCAACCCCCCCCCCGGAAAATTTGTTACCCCCCTGGGATGGGCATTACCCCCCCCCCGTGAGGGGCCTCTACCCCCCTGGCATGACCGACCGCCGCCATGTATGTACTTGAGATATCTACGACCGTTATGCTATACTGTGCTGTTGTGCTACTATAAGGACATATTACTTAGTCAGCGCTGACTGATCAAAAAATCCATACAGTCATGGCAGACTGTCACATATGTCCGTCGTTGTAGATACGTTGTTACGTGGATATGCTGGCAGTCACCGCCCACTATTAGGACACAGCTAAGCAACGGCACATACAAATTAACGTAAACAAGCCAAACCATTTTGTCACTCGCGAAAACTCAAATGAAAATAACCCAAATTTTTGATAACGAAAATTTATCGAATTTCAATTAAATGGGTTTTGTTCAAGAGCTGGGTTGACATCAAGAGCTTGAAGTATATTTTCTATAATTTTAAGGGTTATAAGATTATAAGCTATGAAGTCTATTTTCTTTTGTCGTCACTTTTGCATTAAATTTGTTCGTGCGAACACTGAATAATCCAAATTTAGATGATTAAGCTTTTGGGAACCGGATTTCTGCAAATAAAAAAAACAGCCGAAATTGTGTTCGATCACAAGGTATAATATCTCGCAGCTAGATTTGATTTTGCCAATTTTCGGTTAGCGAAAGATCGAATGAAATTCAGCCTTTTTCCACAAAAAAAGTTCGTGAGAACTGATTGGCGGTAAATACGAAATAGTACGGTTGATAGGTTTACCTTTAAGTTTGCTCACGCAATGCCTGCTCACTGATCAAGAAATAAAAGAAACTATATTCCCTACACTAAATAATCAGCTCAACATTTTTTGAAACAACACACAGTAATACTATAAGCCTGCCGACGAACCCAATATTCACGGTTTCGTCGACAAGACTGGAGGAAGCAGTCGGCATTGTAGATCACTAAAAACTTTTTCATCGGCCACTTCTTTCATCGCTCTAAGTTCCCACACAAAACGACCTGACCCAACGCCTTCCTCCGTGTTGCATATACTGGAACGCTAAACCGAGCCAAGATGCGAAGAAAAAACAAAAAGAGAACCCAAAACCAAACACAGAGGCAATATTCCAAAATGCAAAAGAATATACACCGGAGCAACAACCGCTAGGCGTGGAGTTAAAAGCCGACTGGTCCCGATGCCACATCGTAAGACCGTCTTTTATAACCGTATATATTTCCCCTTCTGCATCTATCATCATTGGGATCAGAACTTTGAGAAACGACAAAATTTGAAATTTAAAAATTTTGGCACTTCTCAATCGCTAAAAGTAAAATGTAAGATTATACATTCGTAGTTACCATACTGAGTACATTGTGCTGTTTCCGCACACAAATAAACGTGAACGACGCATAAGTTTAAATGTTTAAAATCAAGCCGCCGCTTCACACATATAAAAGGTATTTATATATAAATTTACAAACTAAACAACAACTACGATAAGCTACCATTCGTAGTCAACGATAACAGTGTAACTGCACACAATTGGCATTTGATGGGCAAGTAAACTTGCAACCCTGAACGTCGCGCTGATCCTCAACAAATTTTGCCAACAGCTCAATATACCAAGGACGATCGGGGGAAATATATAAAATCATTGTGTTAAAATGGCATTTTTAGTTCTGAACGACGCACGCGGCCGGCAGCAGGGTCAGGCGTTGGCAATGTTTCCATTCATTTCATTTCTAGTATTGTTTGTGTTGTTTGGGCATTTTGCCAAGAATCAAATTCGATGATAACATACTTGCCCTCACATTTCACTCAATCAGGCAAGATGCTATGTAAACGAAGAAAGAAATTTTGTGCTAAAATAAAAATAATACGCTAAGCTTTATCGATAGATTAGCATCCGAAATCGAAGAAATATTATATTTTAATCAGCCAGGATTTTGTGCTAAACTACGTACCATGTGGTGCTTAGTCGTAGCCACAACGGTCGGTTGCAAACTCATTACCAAGCATATATATGACAGGTGGTAGTAGCTAATGCTGTAATTAGAGTGCACTCTCCACAGAGTGGGGGTGTTCGGTTTACCATCTGGGTGTGAATTGACGACAATATGGAATGTAATCATCCTTGCACAGTATTTTGTTCTTCCGGTGTCTCAATGTCATGGTGGCTATAATTTCTGGAATATTGTGTAAACCACAGGTGTCCAAGGTCTGTAAGCCTATACTGGTTAGCAGTTCCGTATGAGGCGCACCGTGGGGCGGGGTAGATTTTGCGAATGTCGGAATTTTGTTAAACTCATGATTTTTCTTGGAAAGACTTTGCTAAAACTGCTAAATTTTATTTCGTTTGGAGACGCCGTTGCTTGGTCTCCGAAACAGACATGGCGTGCCATGTCCTCAATTATTTTTACACTAGCGTGCAGCTACCACAGTTTCTGTTACAGCTACAGTTGAATAATAGTATTCGTCGTTACATCATCGTGCGACAACTTTTGGTGCATTACACTCAGTGCGCGTAATGGAATAATATTGTTACGAGCTCGAGCTGTGTACCTTCATTTAGCTGTAGCTCTTACAATCATCGCTCAGAAATGTCAGCTATTGCACGAAGTTTGTATCAAGAGATAATATTGTCATTACAGGGTAACAACAACAGCAGTGCCACGGCCACCGAGGTTCTTGCGTAACCGTGCGCAGTGGATGTGCTCATCTTAGAGTGAATCACGCGTAAAGTTTTGGGCCTGTGACGCCTCCATGCGTCGCGAAACCGCCACAACGATGTTCACTTCTCTCTGGTAGGTGCTATGACGTTTGCAATACGCAAAATGCGGATTTTAGAAGTCGTTATACAAATATCGATTTGCTAATATAACATGTCAACGGAGTAAATAAAGCAAGGATGGGAACAACTTAGCCGGCTGGAAGGTGGCATCACGAAATATTATAAACCGATGCAACAAGTTTAAACGGAATGGGTTAGAAACAACAATGTGCAGCTTAGATACGGGACATTACCATGAAACAGAGAAACAAGTGCAAATCAGACAACAGCAAATGATACAACAACTACAAAGGGAACCGGCCGGACCAGAAGAAACGATCATGAAATACCGGAAAAGAGGGTGAGATTTCCAAACGTATAACCTTATTCCAGGGATGTCCAGGATGTGAATGACTAAATGCATATCGATTCTATCGGTGCCCAAGGTTGGATAGGGGATACTTGTAAAACTCGGCCGAACCAGATTATATTTTACTCCTGAAAGCTCATTACACTCCCAACCCAATTTCGCTACTGCTACCGCTGGCTCCCGCGCGCCGAAGGTTCCGGTAAACTTTGAGAAAATAGGCAATCTTTGGTAAAAATTTGAAAAATTAACAAAAATTTGACGAAAATTTTAGAGAAAATTTTGAAAATTTGAAAAATAAAAGGCAGTAAAGTATAATAATCTATTAGAGCAACGAAGCTTGTATTTCGATGTTATGAAACTTTTCAATTTTATCAATAATGAATACGTAGTGAATAAATTTTGTTTATATATAATATTATATAATTGTCATTATTATCCACACACACATAGTAGCCATTGTGGGATTTTCGGCTTGTATCCGGCACAAGTGCGGATTGTGGAGTGTGTTAGGTATCTACTAAGCTATAAGGGGAATCCCGGTCCAAACCCTTTTCAAAAAACCAAAAATTTTCCAAAAACCCTGGGTGTTTACCATTTCACTTATTATACCCCTCCCTCCCTTCTGCGTCCTTTTTCTTTATGTTTTGTATGTAATTAGTTAACAAGAAGTTAGCTGAAATTTTTGTTGTAGTTTAGTTTTCGGTCTTGGTTTCGGGGAGAGAGCGGCAGTGTGAGAATCTTTCTATACAATTAGGCGACAAGAACTACTTCCTAATTTTTATTATTTCCTGTGGTTCGGTGATATCAAGTAAAGAATTTCGTGCATTGCTTTTTGAATTTTATATAATTTCTTTAAATAATTTACATAGCTAATATGATCAGGGTAGCTACGTGCGTCCAATACTGTAGTGTTTTATAAACGTCGGGCTTATGTTTGTCGGTGGTGTAGTAGGCTAACAAGGGTCCCTGGTTCCTAAATTTCACAAAATTTAAATTTCATTTTTCACAAAATATTTTATTATACGTCTCCCCCAAATATAAGTTTTCTAAGATTCAAAACTACGAATTCTACTTTTGTTTACTTATCTAATGCTATAGTTGCTATAAAAATGCTATAAAGCTATAAAATACTTTAGTTTGGGTATTAGCTATGTTGAACTTATTATTAATATTAGTTTTATTTTCAGTCTAGTTGTGATCTTCATCGAAATTGGTCAGCACTCGGAAGCTGAATTTATCTAATTTAATGGTTTTTCTTTTTAACTTGATATATTGGTGCTTATAGTTAGCTAAATTGACACGTTGAGAGTTACGGTTCGACTAATCAGAGGTTTGATACGCGATTAATATTAGAATCAAAGTTACAAATGGTTGCGATGTATATTGTTATTTGAATTGCAAGGCTTTTACGCTGACTTTCATATGGTTAACGCTTAAAGAACGGCGTGATATGGTAATTGTATCTGGCAATAGTGTGTGAACCGTAAAGAATTACGCTAAGCTTATGTTATCTTAGCTTATTGGCTTCTGGATTTCTACACGATTTTTGTAAAAGAGTGGAACTTTAATTGACATAGACTTCACAAATAAGTATTTTTAACCGACTTAGTAGTTAACTTAGTAATATTAAATTTCCGTGTAAAAGAAGTGGCAATAAAGCGCTTAATAGTAGTGACAATGTAACTCCGTTCGGGGCGCCTCAACAAGTAGTTATTCTTGAGATGACTGGGTGAGTAAGGGAGCGGATTCGATAAATAACGTCTCGAGAACTCTATACCTAACAACCAACCATTCGGGGGCCTAGGGATAAAGAGAGCAAAAGTTCAACTATCCAGGAGTTGACCGCTACTAGATAGTTGGTCATAAATAGCCAGCCAGCCATTCGATGCGACTACAAAGATAACCTAATCGGCACGTAAGTGTAATCCTAAGGTTCAGGCTAAGTTAATTAGATAAACGTGCGCGTTTAGCCTATCGTGGGCCGTCGTTTCAAATCACAAGAGATATATTAACGTAACAGCTAACCTAAACTTAACGGGTTGGCACTCAAACCGTAGCTCGTAAAAATGACTGTATTAGCGTAATTCTTGGGACCTCAGTTTAAGGAACTTACATAAACGTGTGTCGTCAGCCATTCGGGCGCGGTCGTCGCAAGAGGCATAGTAAACTAGTATTTAACCTAACCTTAACGCTAGTAGAAGCTAGGGGCGACCTAGTATCGTGAACTAGTGGCCGAGTTAGTGACAATCTTGATTCAGACGAACATTACCGGTGTTTTAAAAAGCGTGATCAAATATTACTGGTGCTAAAGAACAGTGTCTCGGATAATAGCATACGGGTGACTAGAGCTCAATCATTGTGCCTTAACATTTTATCTTGTTATAACAAACCTTGTTCGCTACGCGCTCGGTGTTCAAATATCTAAACCGTGAGTGCTTGGAATTAGTCACGTGGCAACGCGAAATATGGGCACAAATACTGATCACGAAAAAGAATGACGCGCGCTATTTGAAACGTCTCACCGGCATACTACTGGCCACACTTCGGACCGCATAACCTTCAGTGACGAATCCCGTCCCCATTTTAATTCAGATAGCCGTCATAAGAAAAGTACCCATCAACCGTTACCCCTTTGGAACTTTAAAAATATAACAATTGTTTTATGTTGTTTAAAGAAGTTTACAGCTGGTTCGGACTTGCTTTTGGATTAAAAAGTAAAAAGATTGCGGTGTAGAGAATTACGTTTGATCAAGGAGTTTTAAAAAATTATAACAGTTTTGTTTAAAGATTTTCGTTTATGGCTAAGGATTCAACTTAGATATAATTGGCTCAGCGCTTCACAAATAGGTACCCTAACAGTAATTAGCAATAACTTATTAATAATACCTGTCCCACGTAAAATAATATGGTTAAATAAAAGTATTAATCTTATACGTATTAGCGGAATATTAGTTAGTAATACTAAAGAATTTCGGCCCTAAAGCGTCGAGTGAGAAATTACCAGGGAGAGCAGATTAGGGTTCAAACGGAAGTAGCATCATTTATTGAGTGCAGCAGCCGTCCGGGGCGGCTTAGCGAACGGTGTTATTATTGACAAGACCGGTGAATAAGGGGCGTGGATTTCCTCATTCCCAATCACCAACGCGATCAGCCGTCTGGAGATCGATACATTTGAGAAATTAACTGGATAGTAGCCCCCTACTACTATACAGTTTTTATAATGGCATAGTTCGTCATCCGTGTGGGGACAGCTATAATATAACGGATGGTATTAGCGTAAATCTAGATTCAGGTAATTAATTAATCCTGCAGTGGTCAGCCGTCCGGGAGCCAACTGTATGAACTCACAAGAGCTGTCATAAAGTATCAGCTAACTCAACTCTTAACCACTATTATATTAATTTAATGTGGTATGTCAGCCGTCCGGGGCTTCCGATTAAATCAGGTCGGTACTTAGCGTAATTCTAATGATATAAGTTGAGTTATTTAGACACTCGCACCTGCGTCAGCCGTCCGGGGGCGAATAGTGTCAACCTCAAAAGAGGATTACTGGAATTAGCGATATATACCGAAATCTTAACTAATAGGCAATAGATAAATCAGAGCCAAAAGAACTAGAATATCGAGTGGCTGTTTCGGGAGAAAACTGGTTAAAAATAGAGCCGTTATCGAGGTGTACTTTAACAAAATTACCAGTGGTAAGTGTAGCCTAAGCAATAGCGGTATTAAATAACTGTGCCTTATTTCTACCTTAACATTTTAAATAAACATTTCATTTACCGCTTTGGTGCTCAATTACTTCAAATCAGAGTGAATCGAGCTAATCCGCGATGCCTCGCTAAGCCGAATCAAATCATTGCTAAAGAATAAGCACACGCCAAAAAACGCGACCAGTTAGTTCCCGCCGGCATACTACTGGCCACACCTCGAACCGCGCTATCTTGGGTGACGAATTCCGTCCCATTTAACATCCGATAGCCGTCATAAAATATTTCCATCCAACCCCTACCTGTTTGGAACATAAAAAATATAACAGAATATAGCGGCTTATAACTACCATAAAGTCTGGCATGGATAGTTCAGACGATAGAGCGCCCGCTTGCGAATAAGCGGGATACCAGGGGTTTGAACCCCTTCCCTACCCAGTTTTTCAGGCGGCTGCTTTTCACATGTCTTCGTCTTCAAACTTTAATCACTTGTCCTGAATGAAAAATATCGAACCTAACATGAAGATAGCAGGGAAGGTCGGGTTTTACTGCCACCTTAACGAACCCAGAATCAATAACTTGTGCCACACTTCAACCTTCTATATAATAGTGTGCCTGCTGCTCTGTGGATTAATAACGAAATAAAATATATGAAATGTGCGAAATATATATATGGTATATAAAAGTCCTATGGTAGCCCTTAGTGAAACACGAGAGTATATCTAATATAGCGGCTTTATGACTGCCACGAGTTGGGCAGCGATAGCACAGTTGGCAGACCACCTGCTTGTGTACCCAAAGGCCGGAAGTCATGGGTTCTAATCCAACCCCAACTCAACTTTTCAGCCGGCATCGTTTTCACATCATTTCGTCTTCAAATTCGCTAGGCCCAAATGAAAAATAACGAACCTAACGGCAAGGTCGGTGTTGGGGGTTTCCCAGGCTACGAAAGGGGTTTCGGGGCCCAAACCCACCCAATCATTCTAAAAATAACCCAAAACTCAACGCAAAGCCAAAAATTCGGGTTTTCACTCATTTAATTATTAAACGGTCTCATCCCACCAAATACTAAAATTCCAAATTTTACTGATTTTGTTATTTTTGTTTTAAGTTGATTTCCACGCTTTCTATTTAATTTCTTAATTAGATAACATGTAGTCAAGATTTTTCCTAGCTGTTCGGACCGTTGTATGTATCGGGGAGCCTTGCGTAAAAAATTATAATGTTTTGGATTATTGCATTGATTACTCTGTGGCTTACATAGCTAGCATAGTGTTGGCAACCTGGTGCTTTACTGTGATGGTATACATGTATTGAGTTTGGCTGGTGATACGGATACTGAAAATAGCTTTTGGAGTTGCAGTAGTGATTTTCGAGGACTTTTCTTGACTTTTTAAGAGCATCGCGGTTACGACACAAAGAATTGTGTAGAGAAGCACGGTTATACGTACGCTTTCTGGATTTTGTTGCCAACTTGGTATTTTATGCTTAAAGTAGAAGTCACATGTGCTCCGGGCTTCACATCTAATTAAACTAAATTCAAGTATTAAACATTTTAGTAATATCCTTGTAAAAAGTATGGGAACTCATAGGTGCTCCGAGCTTCACACCTATTTGCTCTAAATTCAAGTATTAAATTATTTTAGTAATATCCTTGTAAAAAGTATGGGAACTATAATGGCATATATCTTGGAGGTCACTGTATCATCTCAGAAGAGCATTAATAAAGTATCCGCTAACTTTAACCATAATTGTTATCACTCAATCTTAATGCAATCTGTCTGCCACCCGGGGGCGATTCCATTAAATAGGGACCAGTATTGTGTAAATCTAAGGATCAGGTTATGGTACTCAAATACTCGTACAGTTGTCAGCCATGTGGCAATTGTATCAACCTCACAATAGCAGTAGTAAAGAGTAAATAATTTAACCTTAACGTTAATAATGAATCATGACGAGCTAAAATAGTGCGCTGGAGTGGTCTAGTCAGAAAGGGAAATAGAACCAAAATTACCGGTGATATTAGTAGCGTAAACTAATCCTGGTGGTAATAAAGAACCGTGCCGTATTTCTGTTCTAATTGTTTTAAATAAACATTTTTAACGGCGGCCTTGGTTAATAACTAGCTGAACCAAGAGTGAGTTGAGTCAGTCATGCTGCAGTGTTCAATACAATCGATCAGCTTCGAGAAAGCAGGCAAACGCAAAAGAACGCGTGCCATTCGAACTGTCCCACTGGCACACTACTGGCTACACCTAGAACGTTACAATCCTCGGTGACGAATCCGGCCTCCTTTTGATTCCGATAGCCGTCATAAACATTTCCCATTCAAAAATAAAAATATGCTCACCACGATGTGTAAGAGGGTGACAAATTATTAATAAAATAAAAGTGGTCAGTATTTTTGGAAAATCAAAATAAACCTCCCAGTTCAAAATAAGGCACAAGCCAAAATAGAAATTACTTAGATATATCGTAACAGCAATTACTAAACCACATAACCAGGGCGTTTTACGCAAGCCTGCCTAAATTCTAAAAATAATCAAGTGCCGCTCCAAAGAACGTCACCCAATGTCTAGCGCATAAAGAATCGACGAATGTCGAGCCATCACCAAATGAAAAGGCACAAGAAATGGCAAAACCAAGTATAACAAGAAAACTCGAACATATAATTTTGGGAGTTCGATCCAAGTACATCTGGGCCAAAAAGAGCTCTACAACCAGTAACTCAAACTGATTTCAGTCAAGAATAGAGAAATGTGCCACCAAAAGAAAAACGTATGGGTCTCGCCAGAATACCAAATATACCTCAAAAATTACCTTAACTCGAGGTACCCCAAAATGACAAAATTTCGATGTCAGCTCGTGTTTTGATCACTTAAATTAATTTTGGCTGGACAAATCGGTGTTTAAGAAGAGTTACTCCATCGGGGGTAGGCTATGTATGATTTCAATTTATTCAGCTCCTTAAAATAACTCACATAACTCACAGGGTTGGCCAAAACCCTCCAGGACAGAAATTCATCCAGGAGCCGCGGGCCTCCACGGCTTGTCCAATCTGTTGAATTCGTTCTGGAGAATAAATTAAAACGCCAGAGAGAGTGTTAGAGACATGGTAATGCGCCTGGGCCATGGAGCAGACGCTTGAAAGCCGAAAAGGACGGAGCGGTGACCACCTCTTCAGGGAGGTTCTAGGGAGTAACCACCCGATAGCCAAATGAAAACCGACGGAGATCAAGATGCGGTACCTTTGGCTTTTTCAACTTGAGACAATGGCCTCGTGTGAAAGAGTTGTCATAGCTGAACAGAGTTTCCATGGGAAAGTCTACTATGCCGTGGATGATCTTATAGGCCATCAGGAGATCTGCTCGTTGACGTCTGGTTTCCAGCGTTTGGAGGCCTAGGTGTAACAGTCGTAAAATACCCAAACAAATCCTCATAATGGCCAAATTTCGTTGTCAGCAAGTGTTTAGAGCTCTTAAATTAATTTTGGCTTGTCAGATCGGCGTTCAAGGAAGAGTTACTCTGTCCGGGATGGTCTGAGTATGATTTTGGCTTATCCAGCTCCCTAAAATACCCAAATTTACTCTCAGAATGGCCAAATTTCGTCGTCAGCTTGTGATTGAAGATCTTAAATTAATTATAGCTGAACAAATCAGTGTTTACGTGGCAGATGCTAGGCCGTGAAGTATATTTTTGGATGGTTAAATATGATTTGGCTCGTCTAGTCTTACAGAATGCCCTAATTGGCCCTGAAAATGGCCAAATTTTTTGTTAAGTAGTGCTTGAAGGCCGTTAAATAATTTTGGCTCTGCAATTCGATAAGTGCTGACAGATACTAGGTTGGAGAAAGCCAATTAAATTTGTTAGATAATCTATATATTTGATTTGAGTGCTTGCAGTCCCCCAAAGTAAGCTAATTTGCCCTCAAAATGGTCAAATTTATTTGTCAACTAGGCTTTAAAGGCTCTTAATTTTAGCTTAACAATCCGTGTTTAGGTGACATATACTAGGACAAATTTAATTTAATAAATATAAAATACAAATAAAATTTAATTTTGCTTCAGCAAATTGGTGTTTCAGCGACAGAAAGTAGGTCGGGGAAGGTCAAGTATATTTTTGGTTGGTATAAGTATGATTTTGGTTCTTCTGATCTCTTTAGTATTCTAATTTACCCCAAACTAGTCAAATTTATGAATTTAAGTCTTAGCTTTTCTAGCCAACACTAATATTAACAACAAAAAACATCGTGCTAATTTTAAAACAATATAGCATTATTCCTTCGCAACGGCCAATGACATGTCTCTTGTACATTAAGCAAATGAGTGCATTTTTCAAAGCAAATCAATTGCCATCTCGCATTTTTTCTAATGTAGCAATAGCTCGGTATCTTATTATTATTTCATTTGGCAGAACATTTTTCATTGACAAACCTGGTTCGCCAATTAAGCATACTTTATCTATCATAGTATATATACTTTCCAAATACATTTTTTGTCAAGAGTTTCTTTTTCCATGCCCGCAAAGGGCATTTTTCCTACTTGTGTGAGTTTTTGTACATGTCTGCGTCTGTATTACTGCATTCTATCATTATATTATTATTATTCATTACTGAGATGGACAAAAATACCAGATTTCGCTGTAATATCACCTTACGTTGGTTAAAGATAAAATTTCTCGGTATCAATCAAAAATTTAGTGGGTAGGTCAGGTAGCCAATAGAAGTCTGCGGCTGGAAATGAGGGGTAAGCCCCCTACAGCGGAACCCCAAAGCTTGTTTCACCGCCAAGGCGGCTAATTCAGAGTATTAAATATGTAATTTAAAAAGAAGTAGACAGCTATATTGAACAACAAACTTAAACCATGAGCTTTATCACAGCCATGTTGTATGAATTGTTGGCTATATATACGCGTTTATTGCATTTAGGAACTCACAATTTTGATAATTAAGTGCTGTATAAAACAGGACCAAAACCAAATAGATGAAATGTTGCCGTTTGCGTGTATTTTGAGTCTCATGAATTCATTGAAAACCCTATTTTCACCCATTCCTGCCGCATCAATAAGGATAACTGCAGCGCATTCTTTGCAGCCTTATAAAGGGTGAATTGCTTTACAATTTGAGACATAATATAACATCAAAGTAGATCGAGCGGTGCTGGAGATATTGTCGTTTTTGAGTATTTCGGTCTCATGGGTCCATCGAAAATGTCCTTTTTATCGAAATTCTGCATCCCAAAAAGCCATGTAGAGTGCGAAGCATTGTACAGCTATATGGAACGTTTTTTGATCTATAAAATCAGCCGGATTCGGCCAAGATATCTACAATTACTTGTCGAGATATAATCCACAACATGCTTTGTCGGACGTCTTTTTCATCCTACTCGAGCGCATTCGGCCCACTTCTACGGCTGGATTAAGTTGAAGTCCGCCCAGCCGAAGGTGAGTTATGCGCGTCACCAAAAAGCCCAGAAATAGACACTATCGAAATTGATCACTCTGGTCAGTGATAATTTTTCGCTACGTTCGTTTCACTCACTACGCTCAGAATAATTTATATATAGACTAGTAGCTTGTTTTATCGCCAAGAAGGTGAAGAGTGTTGAATGAATTTACGACATTATGATTTACGCAGATATATTGAGAATTAAATTACAAAATGAACCATGAAATTGTTCTACAAAATGAGACCAAAACACCAGGGAGTAACCGAAATTCCGGTTCCGGCTGCGGTTCCGGCAAAGTTTTGAAAACTCCTATATACTCCTCTGCTGAGATATTATATACCAATTTGTATATTTTGGGTCCCATGCGCCCATTGAAAAACCCATTTTTACCCCACCATACAGTGTAAATAATCACAACAGAAGCACACCATTTTCGTCTACATGCAGAACGACTTGCTCTACAAAGTGAGACCATAAACTTGCATGTTTGAACGATTGCGGATTTATTACGATTTTAGTGTACTTTGGATCCCATGGGCTCATGGGAAACCCGTTCTGACCCAAATCTGCAGCTTAGCAGCACCTGTTTACATATATATATATATATATATATATATATATATATATATATATATATATATATATATATATCAGGGAGTAACCGGAATTCCGGTTCCGGTTCCGGTTCCGGCGAAAATCGTGTTCCGGTTGCGGTTCCGGCAAAGGGCAAAAACCATACCGGAACCGGAATTCCGGTTTAAAAATTTTGTTTGAAATTTTCCACATTTTTGCTTCATCTCTGATCCAAAAATATGTAATATATATTATACAATGATCAAGCTCCAATACAACCAAGCAAAAGAAAAAATTAACTTAGCAATTTGCCGTGTGAAACGTAAGTAGGACACATAATTTCAGTAGAAATTTTTCATAATAACCTGCAACAGTTTGTTAACAAATCAAAACCAAGTCGATGCTTGTAGCAACTATTTTACACATTCAGAAGTCTCCGGATTACGTTCGAATTAAACCAGTCCAACTGGGCAGCAGAGTATGGCTTACATAGAAGTACTTAGCGTATGCTTGGCTAATATAAATTGCGCCAAGCTCCAGCCAGTGCGCTTGTAAACTTTGTAAATCACGCGAAATTAAAGTGAAGTAACGTTATCTACAACGCAGCCAAAAACTGCTTTCTTGGCAATGAACTGGATTTATTGAAACTGTGCGAGCAATATAACAGTTTGTCTCATTTATAGCATTATGATTAGAAAGTTATCATCATTATCATCTAACTGACAGGCACTGTTTGTCCAACGCTAGCCTAAACAGTGCCTCTTACCACTGATCGGAAAATTACTTTTTATCTATTAATTTTTCCTGAATCTTATAAACCAATAATTTCAAGTTTCCTACAGAAAGTCATCTAACAGACGTATGAGTAGTAAAGGCAGACGAATAGGGACAGAGCGAAAGCGTTTATTCTTCGCTCTATGCTTTGTAAGCACATTCAATTTGACGCAGTATACGCAAGGGTGTATAGTAGAAGGCATTTTTTGCTCTGGGTGTCCAATAAAACGACATATTGATCGATAAACAAACATTATTAGCTTCCTCAGTCTCTTTAAAGTTTCAGAACGGCAATAATGTCATGGCAATACATTAAGTTTAATGTAAAAGTTATTTTTAATGCATTTTAAGTCGACTATACCTTAATTTCTTTCTTCATATCTTTTACAATATATAAATTTCGAAGACCAGGTTCCGGTTCCGGTTCCGGATCCGGTTTAAATGGACGGTTCCGGTTGCTGGTTCCGGTTCCGGTAAATTTTGGTTCCGGTTATTCCCTGATATATATATATATATATATAGAGGATGAATTGATCTACCCAGTGAGACCAAAATACTTATATAAAGCGTTTGTGGGAATATTAACGTTTTCCTTTATTTCGGATCTAATGAGCCCATTTTAAGATCTTTTTTTACCCAAATCCCACATTATAAGAGAACGTGTAGCAACGCAGAGGATTATTTGCTCTACAAAATGATCCCGAATTGGCTGACTTACAGCAGCCGCCAAAAATAACTATTCGCAACAGCTCGCGAATCGCTCGAAATGAATTTATTCGAAAAATAGAATTTATTATTAATTTAAACAGTTTCCAAATCTCGAACTAGACCCTCGCTCGCTCGCAATACGGCGGTTATTTCTGGCTCATTGCGATTTCTTTTTCAGTTGAAGATGTTGCAGCCGGGCTTCGCGTCTAACTAAACGGCTCAAATAGAGATTCAATCTTTCAAATCAGCTGTCACGCGAATCAATCTGCCAAGCCAAAGTTGAGCTACACGGGCACCCTAAAAGCGCAAGAACGGACATTGTCAAATTTCGCAAGTATCACGGCTAGTGAGAATTCTTTGCGTCGTTCATTTCACTCACTACACTCAGGATTAAGAACGAACACTGTTAGTCTCCTGGGCTCTCCGTTTGCTGAAAATTTTGCCAGGGCGCATCCGAACCGGGGGCGCTCGATTTCGCCAGGAGGCATTTTGCCAAGAGAAAAACGGTTAAAAATTGTTTCAGAAACACTGTCAAAACGCTTTTGATGGAGAGAAACAGCTATTTTCAAACAAATTTTGACAAATTTTTTGAAATTTTTTGCTTCACGACGGAATTTTAGTACAAAGTTTTATCAAATTTTACGTATTTTGGACCGATTGGAAACACAACTTTTTTCAAGAGGCGGTGAACCGGGGAAGCCCAAAATTTAGCCAGGGGCATAAACCGGGAGGCACCTGTTCTGAACAAGGGAGAACCGAAAAATGTCACGGCCTTCCTCCAAACCCCCAATTTGGAGAGCCCAGAATCCCAAATCCGTGTCTAGTTCGTTGTATGCTTTTTAATTCGGAAGTACTTCAAGTAACTTTTTAATTCAGTAACAGAATAACTTCAAAAATTACGTAGCGAACATCGCCCTGTCCTGAAAGTATTAGAACCCGCACCGTGTAGAATTACAGTTGTTATGAACAGCAACGGACCATAACTTCGTTTTGAAATAATTATTTATTTGACAGTCTTCCCACTAGTGTGGTTGAATTTGGAGGCGTTTTGTGGAACAGTTCCAAACAGTGTAGTTTTACGCGATTCATAACTAGTGCTAGTTAAAGTAGACTTGATCATGTTTTATTTTGACCGATAAAATTCCAAGTCTGCATGTATCAAATTGATGAACACAGTATGCACCGAAAATGGTTCGCCTTCGAGCGGTCGAGTGCTCTAGTCAGTGGGCTTTATTCTTTAACTCCTATATTGTGGTCTTGTATTATTAGGGTCCAGTTTTTAGGCGTTCCCATCGAACGATTATCATCATGATATCGAAATATTGCAGTTTTTATGTACTGTGCGCGCCAGTTGGTTTATTTTAGCGAGGTACAGCCCAAGAACCATCGTTCCAATATTTTGTAGCCACCGATATTCTTGGCTCAGCTTCTCGACTATTCCAACGTTGCATTTGAGCTCAGGCTAGCCGAGTTTGGTTTCTTATGGTTTTTTATTGGGCAGCTACTATAATAAATTGTAACCTCTGCAGTAACATATTAGAGACTACTGCGTTTTTTCGTGGAAATCTTACAAAACTTTTTTATTTATACAGCGACTCATCCGTATTATTTCTTAATTTAAGGGCTTTGTCTAAGTGAAATTAATTAGCTGCTATTACTAAAGTGCACTGGGTAAAAGTATTTTTCTATCGGAATCGTTATATCAATATTGCTATAATAGCTTACTGTGATATAAAATGATTGAATATTCCATGTTGTTTTTCTTTCTATCAACGTTCGGAATTATGGCGTATGCATTCGCGTTCGGTAAACCAGAGAAAGCCATTGACTCAAACACCAGAGCTGCTGGTGATAGTGCCGGTGGATCAGGAAAAGCTAAGTCAAGAAAAAGTGATTAACAAAATATGCACTAAATTATATTATTTTGTTTTATGTTATCATATGTGTTTGTATTTCATACATACGGTGATACAATCCTGCAAGCTTAAATTTAGCATTTTCGTGTTATCAGATAAAACGCTGTGGCAAACGTTATAGAGATGGACTTACGGACAAAAACAAACGCAAATTGTTCGCAAAAAATATGCGAAGACTTTGTGAAATATTGCCAAGTAATATTTGAACTGCAACTGCTTCATGTACTATCCGCAATTTTCGAACAATTTGATTTTATTCCTATCCATAACTGTAGATGATAGATCTGTCAAAGTTAGGCCATAACACTTGATGTAAAAAGCGTCGAGATCAATGGTAAACGTTAGCAATACAAATTCTCGATAGCTAGCCAACAGCCAAGGCACCATTGACCCATTGGAGACATGTCTGAAGTATTATGGAACGAAGGTGACTATTCATACTGTTGACCAGCTGCCCGTGTACGGCTGTATATTTTTACCAATTCAAAAGTTTTTCAATGCAGTCATTGACAGCCTTTATTATAATGTTGATTTCAGTATAGTGTACAACAGTGATAAATTTAATCCGCATATTTATTGGTTTTATAGAGCTGAAACTGTTATTTTATATACATTTAAATTTAAACCTGCTTGTAATTTTCCTCAGAAACAGTCGTAAAAGTTCTTAGATACACCATGTCTTAGAAGTGATTGTCACTTTTCGAGGGAGCGAACATCAAACAAGCAGTGCTGTAACATATTGCAAATATCAAGCGAGCAGCTGTCATTTATTAGTGGGTACTCTCATAAAATTTATATGATAATTTCATAAAATATCATGAAATAAAATTTCATAAAATTTATATGATTATTTCATAGTGATAATGTGTGACGTCATTTTGCTAAAATTTGTATGGAGAATAACACATATTTGAAGCAAAAATATATAAAATTAATACATAATTCATATATACAGTACATAACGTAGTAAATAACAAAGAGTGAGCAGAGCGGAGCAATAGGCAAAGTGTTTTATATTTTATTTATGCATGCATGTATTTCAACTAAATATTTAATCGATTTATAATAAGTATCACGTTTTTGACAAATGATGTCTTAAATCCACCATACAAAAAGTTAGCTAGCTAATAAAGTAGTAATATCAACCAATTAGGTAATTAATTAACTAATGAGCACATTATGATAAAATCTTAGCTAGCTGTAAAAGTCACATATTCATGATCAGCGACATCGAAAACGCCACACACAAAATATCAGCAATTTTGATGTTATTTTAAAATTTGCATAAGATTAACTAATTAGCATATATAGCCAAGTTATAAAGCTTCAGGAATGTCATATTCATGATCACAGACATAGAAAACTCCCAGGTGCAATTTTTTTTATTTCTGAGCCCTTTCAAAATTTTCAAAAAATTAGTAATTAATAATTATTGTAATTATGTAATAGAGTAATTAGCATGTTTTTATCATCCTCGAATATTAATAAACACCAGATTCTCCATAAGGTATAATAGTGGCTTTATACTAATTATTCATTGAGAAATCAGCCATTTTTGTTTGAAAATGTTAAAAATAAACTAACAGGCTTAGCTAATTACTAATTAACTAAAGCAATTTTTAACAATAATTATATTTCTTGCACCTGAAGGATATTAGTCCATTCAAACATTTTTTATTGGCCTAATAGTTATTGAGGTGCGGGCGGTCAGACAGTGCCATATTTCCCCTCTCACAAACACAAAAACGCTTCGCTCCGCTCAATTATTTTTCATACTTTGTATATATATATATATTGCGTTTCATACAATATATGTTGAAGTTCATACAATGCATGTATTGTATTTAATGCAAATATTTGTGAAGATCCCTACATTGAGTTATATTTCATGCTATAAATTGCTAAAATCCAATCAACTACAGTTGTATTTTTTATACAGACGGATCTATAAAAATTCAGATAAAAGAGAATGTCATTACGTCAAACTCCCTACAAAGATATTCATACATTATAAATGTATGAACTGGCGCACTTGAATTGTTTATGTAGACCACACTACAGAATATTTCAGTGTTTTGTAGTTTAAAGTGGCAAAAACAATTTAAATGGAGTAATTTTCCGATCGAGCTGGGGATGTTGCTGTTTTACAGCATATAAAGACATACTTGGTGCCTAGATTGTGAGCGCAATATGTTTGCATGTTTCCCTGCAGACTACTACATAAAGTCTTAAATCAGTTATGCAATTTTTTTACTTGCAAAACATTCTAGACGTTAATTTATAAACATGCGCCCTTTTGTTGCCTTGAAACATTTAAGTTTTCATCACTTTCTCTTCAGCAGGTCACCATTTTGTCCTAGTATATAAATCTCGAATCTTTCCCCGTCAAAACGTGGCCATTATTCCTGGAACGGGAGTAAAATTATATTGTTTTTTTATTCAAAATCTGTGCTGATGACGATGTACTCCATTAACATTATGGAACTTGAGAAAGCAGGTATTGTACAATATCTCATAGATAAATGTTCTGAATTTCACATCGTTCTAAATATAACTTCTTATGGTTTTAGAAATTTTTTCTAAAATTTTTGATAATATATTCATTATTATAAATCATTATTCAATCTTTTTCATAGTAAGCCTTGCAGTACCTATGGTATTTTTGCAAATTTTGGGTTGGAACGTTGTTTTAATAAATAAAATAAATAGCTAATGGTCGAACTTTTCAAGAGCGATGAAGTTTTTGTTTTATAACATTACGTGCAGGTATATATTATGTTTTCGTTGTGATATCGTTATTTTCGCCAAGTAAGGATGTTTTGGGAGTTATTAGCAGGTATATGGGATGACGACACAATGTTTCGACATTAACAAGGAGTGTTTTTCAGCGCTGCCATTTCATTTTTAAATTTTTTGTTTGGTCGAGTAGGTAACCTAGGACATTTTGTAAGACTTCCGTGTCATCTGTTCTTAAAACGGAGAAATGGAGTCAAGTTTCTATACATACGCTTATATTTTTGTCGGGTTTAGTTATGAATTGTCAATCGTTGGCTTTTGAGACACATTTCTGCCATTATCACTGTTCATCAGATTCTAACAAAAACCCGGTGGCTCTGCAGCCACAGGCAGTCGAACGTATTCGACATGTCCTCAAACTCCGAAACTGCCAAAGCTCGCCACACTGATGTTGACAACGGATTACGTTAAAAATATTCATGTAGTTAACCGCGCAGGGCAATCGGTAGTGGGAAGTAATCACCTGACACATCAGTACTTTCCGGTGGAATTCACAGATGAACAGTTGGTAGACCTACTGGCACAGTATATATGTAGTCCCGCTACTTCCTCTGCGCATCATTACATATAAGAACGTCATACATTGCTGAACGGTTGGTAATGGCACGGTAGCCAGTGAAACTTAAAAGACAATGTTATACACGGTAAAATGATTATCAACCTTCAGAATAGGAACCTCAAGTTAGTTGGTTTGGTGTGTGGGAATGTGGTACGGCTTGTTCCTTGCACAGAGACATACGAGAAAAAATGCAGACCATCAATGGCAACGGCGTTCTGTTCAAGATAGCCTGTGTGACAGGCGGTGGCACTAGTATCCGATTGGGCTGGAAACCTTAGGCGTACCCAAAAAGTTTACATTCCCCGATAACTGTAAACATTTGATTTATATAAGAAATTTTGCTAAAGATGGTAAAAGATAATGTTAATGTATGTGGTTTGGTCGAATATTCAGTGTATCAGTTTTTTGAGTGCTATAAAAGCTTAGTGAAGTTCACTATCTGTAGTTGCCCAGCCGTAACGTCTGTCCAGTATCAATTACACTACCAGGCAGATAGATATATGGGCCTGAGTTGTAATAAACAATTTGGTTTAAAATATTTTGAATTTTACATGTCACGAGTGAAATTAATACCGTCGCGATGGCAGGTGACAATGTTTCTGAGAACCCTGCTCTAGATAGGCGGGTTTGAACGTTGACAGCAAGTTGCGTTTAGAGAAATGCCTTAGGGCTAAAGGGTTATTAAATGTTTACGATGTATACAGACAAACTCGTACAATCCTGACCATTTCAGCATTTGCATTTAGTGGTTATATGAAACGCATGTAAAATCATGGCTTTAATCCCGACAGAAGACTGGCTTATGCTGGTATGTGTCATACTGTTTTTCAGAAGTCATCGTCAAGTTTCGCTGGAGCAGGCCCTTTTAGGGGTGGACGTTGTAAAGAAAACAAGTTGAAGAGGGCGGCAACCCCATACTTAAGCTTACAATGAAGCTCGTATAGTAACATTGCCTGGACTCAGGCTTACTATGTTCGGAATGGGGTCGGGAAATAACACCAAGGTAGTAAGGTTTTTATTGCAACCAGAGCTTACATACTGAACAAAAATCGATTTATATTGTTGACTTTCAACGTGTTATCACAAACATGTTTAAAATGAGCGGCAGGGTGTTGTGATGCGGCATAATTGCTTTCGTTCGTTGGGCGACCTGTCAGGGGATCGGTGCTTGGCGGGTCTAACGCCTCAGGTGGGCCAACCCGCCATGAGCATGTATTTGTATTACGTGAAACTGTAGGGAAATCTAAATCACAGAACAGGTCATAACATAATCATACTGTTTGCAACATATGTAATAGTGGAAAATTTAATGAATTTAGTCGTGGGTTTAAACTGTTGGCATACTTTTCCTCAGTCAAATACTGTAAAAAGATAATATGTTTGAATAAAATCACAATTTAATAGTACTGTCGGATTGTCCTGACGTTTCATCGGTATTTAGCCTAAGACAAAATTTGCATATTATATGAACGAGTACCATTGCAGTATTAGAACAACTTCAGAAATTTTAAAAGTAGATCAGATTAATGTGAAAAATAAAAAATATCGTTAATTTTACTTCCTTATGCCGAAAAACACAACAATCCTCGTATACATCAACAAAAATTTAACTATGTTCGGTAAAAATTGACGCAAAAAGTTTGTGAGAGCAGAACTACGAACGATTATGCGGCGTTCACGTTATAATTCCCATAACGTTTGGAACCTATGTATACACACCACACAGTGTCTAGGCTCACTATTGACAACAGGGTGTCTTAGACACCCCCATACTTTTAATAAAAATTTTCAAAGGTAGCTAGTTACGCTTATTACAACTTCACGACAGTGTCAGGAACACCGTGTCTTCTGGCAGTTTCATTGACAGTGTTCGGAATTATTTGAGCAATGTTCATATGTGCTTGATACAAATATCGTAAATTTAGAAAAAACTATACAGGAGAGTTGACTAAGAAACAGCTTTAGCTACAGACGGTGTCCGTTATAGTTAATTCGCGCCAAATTGGTAGCTAAGGGTATGTACGACACTGTCAAGAAAAAATGTAGTAGCTAGGGGTGTGTGGTACACCCTCAACAATTGATTTACAGTATGGGTGTCACCCTGACTGTCTATACGGTAGGGTCGCGACTACATCGGGACAAAAGTTCCAAACAGCGGAGACATTATAACGTGAACGCCGCATTATACATTAGCTAGGCTTTTCATAACTGAACATCACACTGAAAAGAGGTAGGGAATAGTAACAATTTTATTTTGCATTCTAACGATAACTTCGGTTCTTTTATGATGCAATAATTTGTAGAGTTTAGACTACCCGGAGGACCATAAACGTGGGGATTACTCGAGTTTAACTAAAAATATATATACTGTTTCAGGCACCCAGCGGTTGCGAACTTGTACGGTTGCTTCATCTCAGTGGACGCAATCGCGTATATGCTACTTTAAATCTAAATAATCACCACATGAACAGTAAATCCTACAGGTCCTTTTAGGTTCTATAAAGTTAAAATGAACATGTCCTCATATAGGAAGCCCAGAATACATTAAAAGACTAAATGATTTTAGTATTGACGTCTACAAAAATATTGCGAATCTCTTGAAGCGAAATGGCGTTAATATATATATCTTGCATTTGTTGAGGATATATCATGACTGTTTCGAGCTTCAGCCAGTGTAAAAACATGCATGCTGTTAAGTGCATTTTGCTCCGATTGTACCCAACATAACGTTACTGTTCTTTCATAGGTGTACATGGAAAGGATGGGGGCAAAGGTTCCACACTCTCGTCAGAATATGCGCGCAAAATTGTAAAAAAAATATTGACGGAAAATATGTGTTTTAAAAATATCGAGTCTACTTCCGTTGGACCATGTACCTCCAAGCCGGCGGACCATGGACTTCGGGGGCGCATGTGTAATATAAACCTTAGGCTTGTCTTAGCGTAAAAATGAGGGGCTATCACTTTCAAACTAGTCTATTAGTATATATTCTGTTTTCTCTAATCGTAGCGTAAACGGCTTTCGGTGGTTTCATCGACTTATGGTTGCCGGAGTGATACGGTATTCGGTAATTTCATTACCGCTGATACATGATCGTTACACTGCCCTTAACCTAAAGTCGTGGGGTTGCCACTCCTAAGCTAAGCATTTGGGATGCATGTATCGTAAAGAAAAACCAAACACACAGTCAAGCAGCAGCGAAAAATAGGGAATTCCAGAGCAAACTTTGGATCACAACGTCAAGCAACCCAGTGAAGATAAGCTCAAGGTACTTGCATGTGAGCTGAGCCAAGTAGCGTATGTATACGCCCATCGCAAGCTTTACTGACTGATACGACTGTGTGTTCAGCCACACACTCCAGTACGTGGGATTATCCGCAACAGCGCGATGAAATGTCTGATCTTCGTGACCGCGGAACTGCACTGTTGGAAAGAGCACTTCGACCATCTTTTGAACCGGAATCCGCCAGAATAACCGCTAAAACGAACTTCGAGGGGTTTTACGAATGTGCTGCCGATTGACCAACACCGACATGAAAAAAGAAGTGATCAATGTATAACAGATTTTGGTAACGACAAGGCATCTGGCGAGCATGGAATACCTCCAGAACGTTGCAAGATTTCAGGCTTCTTGGTAAACTTTCTATACGCAAGAATCTGTAACACCTGGACTAAAGAGATAATTCAGGAGAGGTGGAGAACGGAAGTTGTCATCCCGTTCCAGAAAAACACGATAAATCAATCTGCTCTAATTATCGTGGCATTTTATTGTTATAGTCCGATTTGTCGAGTATACTCGACAAATCGGACTATAACAATAAAATGCTCGACATTTTACAAGACCCAGTACATTTTAAGATAGCCCATAACCAAAATATATTCCGTTCTACCATTAGTGCTGAAAATAAGGTCAACAAATTTCTTAGTCAGCTAAAAAACGACAAATACATTAGCCCTTTCCAATACAAACAATTGTTTTCTACGGGTTCTAGACCGCCACTTATGTATGGCTCACCAAAAGTTCACAAAACCAATGTACCATTACGTCCAATATTATCTTGCATAAATTCCGCAGTGCATAAACTAGCTAAATTTCTCGTCCCAATCTTAGAACCGCTCACGCGTAATCAATATACTGTCACCAGCTCTTTTGAGTTTGCACAAAGCATCGCAGGCAAAAATTGCGTAAACTGCCACCTCGCCAGCTTTGACGTAATATCGTTGTTCACAAACGTACCTGTGCAAGAAACATTGCAATTTATCAAGCAATCGGTCGAAAACAAGGAAATCCTTTCGCCACTTCCGATTAATGAACTCGTCCGAGCTATAGAAATTTGCGTGTATAACATCCAATTTTTATTTGACGGCACACTGTATGAACAAATAGAAGGAATTGCAATGGGGTCACCTTTGGGTCCAACCCTTGCTAATATTTTTATGGCAAAATCGGAAGCCAAGTGGCTTAGTCAGTGCCCCACCAATTGCAAACCTAAACTATACCGTCGCTATATAGACGATACATTCACGATCTTTGATAACCAACAACAAGCCGCAAACTTCCTACAGTTCTTGAACGAACAGCATAGCTCAATTAGGTTCATGTTGGAAAATGAGCAGAATAGTCAGATATCGTTTTTGGATGTTAAAATCTCGAAGGGTAACAGTTTCTTTACAACGTCCACTTACAGAAAACCCACTTTTACCGGATTATTGATGAAGTACGATTCATTCGTATATCCAAAATATAAAACCGGGCTTATAAACTGCTTATTACATCGTGCAGTACAGATTTGCTCAGACTATAAAGCCATTCACCGGGAAATTAGATTTTTGCAAAATACCTTGTCTAACAATGGTTTTCCCACTAATGTAATTCATAAGTGCACCAGAACCTTTCTGAATAAATGGCACATTGGGAATAACCGTACACGAATCACGACTCAAACTCCACCTTTATCAAACAACGCGCCAACGCCAAATGATAGCTCATCCAATCGGTGTTGCATACTGAAACTCCCGTATTTTGGCGAATATACCCATAATCTGAGCAAACAGCTCCGTAGTTTATTCCGGTCCAATTTTCCCGAATTGCAAATACGCATTGTTTTCGTCACGGGTCGTCGTCTGAAGCATTTTTTTCGGTATAAGGACGTTATTCCGGATGGTCTTAGATCCTATGTTGTATATAAATATACATGTTCCGCTTGCGAAGCGGACTACATCGGTAGTACCTGCCGACACCTTGCAACTAGGAGATCGGAACATCTAGGAGTATCGCCTCTTACCGGTAAGGTGCTGAACAACACACAACTACGTAACTCCGCAGTGTATAATCACATGCAAAATTGCACAGTTAATACAGACAACTCGCAGTTTACAGTTTTAGCCCAAGTTGACGGGTCTAAATTCTTTGCCAATAATTTGCTCCGAGCTCTGGAAAATTTAACGATACGTTTTGAAAAGCCATTACTAAACGACGTTTCGTCCTTAAAATCACTACATCTTTTCCCTGAATGTTAATTCAACTACTTTGGCGCAATACTTCAGCATTATGTTTAACGTGTTATCGTTCTTTTTTATATTGTCTTTTTGCCTTTTATTGTCTCAGTTTTGTATACTCGGAACTGAATTGTTTCAGTTCAATTGCCTCTGAAGATGGATCGCATTGTTGCGACCGAAATATCAGCTTAGCCGACAGCAGCATTCTCACAGTTACTATTTCGGACAACAGCCTATCGGATAATAACCAGCTGGGTAACTTTGCCCCAGGTGTACCGGTTAATATCGACACCTTGCAGTATTCGGGTAACCCAATAGCGTCTACGCCTATTCGCCAACGGCCTACGGTTACTACAGTAAACAACAGTTTGACAACGTTTTTCGCGGGTCCTGATTCCAAAAAACCGAGAATCAGTTCGATCACCAACGAAAGCACCGAGTCGGTCATAGAAAGTACAGAAAACACTGATTTCGATCCAGACGATCGTAATAACGACGGACAGATAATGTAATTGCAGGTTTTAGTATTTTGCTGGTTCTGTTGCGCTGAGGTTTTACCGTCCAAACCGCCCGAGCCTCTATATGTTTATACTACGCATGTAATTGCATTCGTCCGGATTTTCCCAGCAGTTTGTGCAAATTTATTCGTTTTTTTTAACAACGTTTACTTTGTTCTTTCTATCCGCTTGCAATAGTAATTTCGCCCGCGCGTTTGATCGCTATGTATAAAGGCTACACTAAGTAAGTGGCCAGGCTGTTGTTCGATTCGGTTGTTTAGATTTTAGCTGCTCATAACCAGGGAACACACGTTTCGTTTATTATTATGGCTTTTTCACATTCTTATATATCCAACGTTTTTCAGTAAATACTGTGTATATACGTCTTATCCAGACATGCCAAAATATGCACATGACCTGGCCATTGGAGCTATTCGCAGCTTAATTGAGGCACAGTTTCCGCAAGGTATAATATTGGGACTCAGGCATAAATACGGCAATTTTGCAGTTAGACTCTACAGGGCTAGCAAGAAAGCGTTCTTCAACCACACGAAAAGTGAAGCCCATAAAACGTTTCTACAGGACTGCATCGAGCTTAATATAACACCGACGTTCGTTAAAATCAAAAACAAAGCTATTGTAAGAAATATATCTAATTGGCCTAATTTCGTCACCAAAATTCTCCACAACGAAATTAAGAAACACTCCAGGTCAAGCGCTTATCATATTAGGCATTTCCAGGATGTTACGAATGCATTAAGAAAGGAGCTAAGTTACTTAGATTGGTTCATAATATCATCTTATATACGATGGCTGGCCACCAAAGTCGATCAAGATCATCGCTTAAAGCACCAAAGAAAAGTAGCGTGGCTTAATCATAAAAGGTTAGCATCAAACCATGGAAGTACTAATATTAATTGCGTACATAACCTGTCGAGTATACAGCTTTCCGACAACGAAATAACAACGTTATCTAAAGGCCTTGATTTTACTCTTACGAACAATAGTTTTGAACCTACTAAGATCTATGCACAACTTGAATTATTTGTCCAGGATATATGCAAGACAACACAAACAAATTCTATTGACCTGTCTTTCAGAAACAGTTTTAAGTCAATAGTAGACACCGCCCTCAACTCCATAGCTCTTAACAAACCTAAGCCAAACTTCTCTCGGGCCCAGCTTAATTCCATCAAACAGCTGGCGAACAACAAGGATATCGTGGCATATCTCTGCTGAACATTGCCTTCAAGATCTTGGAAGCAGTTATTTGAAACATATTTACGCAAGCCGTGAACTATACGAGCGAGGATAGTAGTGCGACTTCCGGCCTAGCCACAGCACAGATCATCAAAAACGGGGAATGAGGATCCTGCTTTAGAGTCTACACGAATACCGTTGACCAGTCGATATCACCTTCACTGACCTCAAAGCACAATTCGAAGATCTCTACACAAAATTCTGGAAGCCGACGGTGTACCCAAGAAGATCATTTCTCTTGTTAACCTGCTTTGCGTACTACTGCGTACGCTTAAATGACACATTTATAGAACGTTTCGAAGTAAAATATGGTGTGTGACAAGGACCAATTTTGTTCCCATCCTTTTCAATTTCGCAACTGGATGGGTGATGGAAACCGCCTTGGTCGACGGCCACGTTGTTTTGGACGCTACCGAAAAGACATTCAGCGGCACCGCCTATGCTGACCGCATATTCATAGCTGCGCTGTCCATTAACAAGCTGCGCTGCAAGCGATGTTGAATCGGGTCGAAGCATCCGTAAAACGCATCGGACTGGTCATTAGCTCTTGAAAGACCAAAGTAATGGCCTGCCTGCTACCGTGACAGATATGACGACATATCGCTCAGCGGCTCCACAGTATAGCACGTTGGTCAGTTCTGCCACCTGGGCACGGTTTCAAAAACTTTGAGCCGAGATAACTTACAGTATCAACCGCGCCAGATCAGTTTTTACAGAATTTTGGCACATGAGGCAGTCACCAGACGTGTATTATTCTACAAAAATGCTGCCGTGCGACCGGCGCTACTATATGCCTACGGGATAGCGACAGTAAAATGCATCAGCCTGCAGAAGATCGAAACCTTTGTAAACATCTCCCGGCGACGGATTCTGGAAGTAATCAAGTATGCCCACTTTAGCATTGAATAACTGTGTCATAAAACTGGTCATAAAACCAAATTGCCAGAATTGCTGAAAGCCGAACGATTGAGACTCCTCGGGGAACGTCTAAGAATGACAGACAACAGGATCGTAAAGAAACTGGTAAAAGCAACTTCACCGGCGTGCTGCGTAGGCCTCACAGAGGAGACTTCGAAACCTAGTCAAGACAAACCATCAAAGACCTTCAACGGTATTTTAACCATATCCCGCTACTTAGCTGGCTATAAACACTATGGCACACATCGAGCAAGTTGCGTCCAACAGGGTGGAGTAGAGACAATTGATCAACATGGAGGCACCCTGCAACCTAACCGGAAGGTCAGGTAAGGATATATACTTATTGAGGGGGAGGGGTAGAACCCCTATTTCATATCTACTCATACATATAAAGAAAAATATACATATTTAATGACCCATCGCCACAGCACCCCACGAGTACGAGGGTTGGCAAAGCCGGAGATGTATATCTACTGATAATATCTAAATTCGAGTTTATTTAGTTTAAAAAAGCGAGTCGTGGAATCTTGCTTCGCGCTTGTAGCCAGATTTATATGCAACTCACCATTTCCACAGTATACTATTCTTTTCCTAAGCATATGATGTACCACCCATTAACCCTTTGAACGCCGGAATTAATTTTCGCATCATGCAGTGTTTGATAAACTCAAGTTGTCGCTAGGGTTCTAATATCGGTTGTACGAATGAAAGCGGCGTACGCATATCGGCTAGCTATCTAGAGAACCTTATGGCAAATTATACTCAACAAATAGTACACCGTACATGCAAATAGATCTTATCCGATAAACTCAGTCAACATAACAATTTACAATGTCCGCTGGTCTCATTTGAGGACAGAGGGCATTAATCGGTTGTCACACTGGTGCTTGACGCAATAACGCTGTACCATGTTTAAAATATAAGTCAGAAACTACACAAGGTCTGAATTTTTGTACAACTTCCAAAATTTGACAAAAATTTTCCTATTGCGAAATATATGTTGAATCCTATGATAATGTCAGCGTCGTTCTATAAAATTTTATGTCTATAAATGTCTAGATTTCGGACTTGATTCATAAATTATTTTGAAGTTTTGATTGAATTTAAGAAAACAAACGCTTGTACAAATTTTTAAAGTGCTAGACTATGCGCAATATCATAATTGCCAATCACGGCATAAGCCAGTTTGCAATACTATTATCGAGGATTTGGAAAGCCCGAAGTGTTGCTATGTACTGGCTTTTCGAAAATAAATCTAGGGTAAAACTGAGAAAAACTCAACACAGCGTGCCATCTTTCAGTGCGGTTCTGAAAACAAGCTTGATTTACCATTTATCGCGTGAAATTCATTGTACATATATTATTTTTTGATAATTATGTCTGCTGATTTTTTAACAGATTGCGTGAGTGAGCAGGTGAACAGTTAAATTAAATTTAGAACACGGTGTTGATTAATCGCGTGTAACTAACTAACCTTTGTATTAACACAAATATTGTATAATAAATTTGTAGCTATCTAAATAAGAATCCATTAACCATGGTATATATTGTTTTTCTGGATTACCTAATCGGCACGAACATATATATACGAACTTTGATTACTGTTTTAAAAACAGCAATTTTAACAAACCAGAATTTACCGCACTACGAAGAGTTAAGTGTTCCATATTTGACCTCACACGACCAGTTTTTTGCAGCCAACCTAAATTGATACCGCTCAGATGTTTTAGGCTAACCATACACGGTATTTGGTTTAGTTAAGTAAATATATATTTGCTAGATTTTGGTTAATAAAGCGAAAAGATTGATTGAAAAGTTGATTTTGTTTGAAAATCGCGAACGTTGATGAATTCGTCAATTGTAACTATAGACTAATAATTATAACAAAGTTAAAATTGGATTTTCGGCATTAAAAATTACAAATTTACAGCAATATTGAAGGATTCACATTAATTTGAATAAATTGGCTAAAGAACACGCTGTTTTGATGCTTTCATATGCATAGAACTAAATTGATGATTTGGGCATTAACAGTTTATTCGTAAGATAAAGTCGTTACTTCGTGCACATATCCTGATGAACTTAGTGTCAGACCTTTTGCGTGTAAGGGATACGATAGTATCTGCAGTTAGTGAAATAGCTACATCGTACCTAACATTTGGGCAAGTTGCATGATTTGTCTTGTATTTATAAAGTTGTGATCTTTTCAACCGATATGCGTAATTTGATACACAAACAAATATATATATGTGAATTGAGGATATACTCTCTATATGAGCTCTTTTACTTTCTGATAGTATAACATCCTTAGCAGGATTATAATGACAGCATAATGTATTAATGCTAGCTCCCTACTTTGTTGTGCTCATGTTCCCAATCGTGATATCCAAAATTGTATACAAAGTAATCAAAATTGGTAGAAAATTGATTAAACGAATTAAAGCTCGAAAGGTGTGTAACAGAAGCATTTTTACAACGCCGTACAGAAGCAACGTGATCATGTACACATTTCAAACGGTTCGCAGTGGCTGTTAACTGATTTAATAGTCCAGTTTGTCGAAGATTTAGCAATAATTATGTTCATAATGCAACGAAGTTTTTAATCATAAATAAGCCAATGCCAACTGAAGTTTATGACAAAAATACTGGATGGTATAGCGTGTGATTTTATTTATATTTTTGGCCATATGATCTTGAGCTTTAACGGAAAATACTGCGCTTTTAAAGCAAACTCTGCTGTATATATTTCGCAAGAATATGCAATACAGAGCCCGATTGTTCACCGCTATTCTGTGAGCCTCAATATTTAATGGAAATGTGGTGCAATCCATCGCAATTCGGCCGGTCTTGTTGAGCTGTATACATATAATTTGTTACCACAACATCTACATACCTTAGTACTGCAATCGATTTATCTCACCTGGTTGAAATAAAAACAATCTCATAGATTTGTAACTTTTCAGGGCTAGAGTTATAGCAAGTTACCAAAGTGACTCTTAAGGACATGGCATTCCAAGTTTGATCCGCACTTGCTTACCCTATCATAACTGCAATGTGCGGCGCTAAAACGGAGTATCTGCATAAATCCGGAATATAACAACGCACCTTTTAAGTATTCAGAAATTCAACAATATTTAGTTATGCGTGAGTCCATCTAAGGCGGGTACACCTCGGTGGGTCTTATCTCAAGCCTGTTCACGATCATAAAGACGATAAACACGCACAAATTGCGGGTTTTCCTTATGTGGACCTGCGCGATTTACGATGCATCAACGCCTAAACATTGTTCGCAGTCACCATTGTGCGAATTAGTATCAAAACTTGCGCACTGCGCATAGGTAAAACAGCCCATGTCAACTTTAGGGGCCGAAGTATAATACGCGCCAAGCCGTTCTAGACATACTAAGCCTAAAGCCTTAGTCAAATGAAGGATCCCATACCCAACAATATTTAAAAAAGAGAAACAAAAACCAAAAACTAGCACAATCATGAACAGAATTTTCACGCCTAGCTATTGTAATATATTGCCGCTATTGTAGTCGCCACAACATCATAATGTACATACATGCCGGCAGGGGGGGTAGGGGGGTAACCCCCCCTGAGGTCCGGACCCCCCCCCCCCGAGGCCTAAAAGTCTAGGGGGTTACCCCCCCCCCGGGGTGCGCAGCACAAAACTTGCGCAAATTGTGCCTGCTTGTTGCTAGTGGTGCATATGCAGCTGTAAATTTGTGGAAAGCTTTTTGTTGAAAGACGTCATTCCCTGAAATAAAAGTTAACCGAAATACTTATTTATATACTAACTAGATTTAGACATTGAATATCTGCTATGGTCCACGGTGGATTAACCACGAACTCAGCACTAAAATAGCACTGGAACACTCCATCGCCGTAGGAGTCGCACCCGATAGCTCAGCAGACAAAAGCCACGGGCGAGCTTTTTTATGCCACAGACCCATACCACATGAAATTGCTCAATTTTTACTTAGTTGTCATTTCATTTGTTTCTGAATTTGAGAGATTTCCTATTTGAGAGATCAGTGATTGCTCAAATAATTTACAATTACAATACAAATTATTACATGCACAGAGATGCTTTGTTTAACTGCTTCAGCGGGTTCGTTTTTACCACCGGAAACTATTACCAATAATTTATGTTGTGAACGGCACTCTAATATTTAAATAGTCGCACGCTGGGCTGCGTCAAGTTCTGGAGCGTTTATAACCAAATAATTTTTAACTAAAATATATTATAATATATACATATAATTTTGCACCGTTTTGTACGCTTATATTAAACGTTAAAAACGAATCTGCGAATATCTCAAGCCCAACACAGTACACTCTGTTACGGTAGACACTGTGTCCACTGAATGCATATTTCACAAATAACTGTTCAAAAAGCTACCGCGCTGTTTTCATGTTATGAATATCTATTGCCAATTTTAAAAAACTACTTTGCTTTCTTTTAATGAAGGTTATTCGTGCTGGAACATATTCTGAATTCTGTTGCTAATCTAGCATGATTTTTCAGCTCTGAAACAGGCATGTATAAACAAATAATAGTTTGAAATATACCGGGGAAGACAACTTTCAACCAAAAAATTTTCTAACAGAGACAGCTAAATCAACAAGTGTATTTGATTGTCCTAACGAGCGTCTGGACCGAATGGGCACCAGTTTAGGCAGAGATAGATAAAAATAACTGAAAGAATTACTGTAGATTAACAAATACGGTGAAAAAACGTCCGCAATGTGCGCCTTCGCGTTTCTTGCGGTGCATGTAGACAAACTGAACACGTAGGTGAAAAATATACATCCGACGATCAAAAAAAAGGTCCTCACGAGACCGACCCCCACCCCCCTAGACAAATTTGGCCGGCCAGGGGGGGGTTACCCCCCCTGAGATGGCCGCGACCCACGCCCCCCTGGCATAACCAACCGTCGGCATGTTTGGTAATGTAGAAATGAGCAAAAATTAGTTTGGGCCGTCGACGTCACAAACTTCAGCAGTGGACATAGCTAAAATTAGTAAAGGGCACAAATTTGTGGCTATATATTTCATCAAAATACCATAATAGGTTATGCTACTTTTTTATAAAGCTGTGGCTTTAGTACAAAAATTGCACATTTTTCAAAATTTAGTGCACTAAGGCCCAACGGTGTTGATTTTCATTGGTAACCAACAATATAATATAACAATAACTGGAAAAATTTAATTGAATTTGTTTCCTCGTGTTATTTAATTGTTTTAATGCAGATATTTTCTCTAATTTTTATTTGTGCAAAAGCTGCGAAAATTTTACGTAATGAAACGTTTTATAAATATAGAAATATCAGGTGCCTGACGAAATGACGGTTTCTCCACAACAACTTGACATATTCGAGTGGTATCGGCCACATTTTGTAGTGAAATCCACCCTCTGTATGGCTGTGCATAGTGTACATCTATTGTCCTTATATACGTTGCAGAGTTGGGTCAAAACTGGTTTCATAATGGGCCTTGGGACCGAAAATAAACGAAAACGGTAACATCTTTGCAACCGCTCGAGATATATAGGTACTTTTGATCTTATTTTGTATAGAAAATCATCTCTACAAAATTTAAAATTCTAGAGTTTCTAAACGTACAACAAGCATGTATGTCTCCGAAACTTTTCAAGCAAGATGTCTGATATTCTGGAACTCATTTTATAACTTGACGCTCAATATATCTTTATATACATATTTAAATCACGTATTTTGGATATAAATTACTTATTACAGATATATTTTAAATTACTCAAAATTCACCCCCTTGGCGATAAGACAAGCTACTAGTTTTAGGTAGCATTTTTGAATAAACTAAAAAGCTTCTATTCTTTTGGGCCGGAAGTAGTTTCCACATTATGATTTATTTACGTCTCCGAAAGACGATGAAGACAACATCGATGACCTTTTACGCGATAAAGCATACGTACTGACAGTACGGTTTATAATACATAGTATGTCCTAGAAGTAAAGAAAACACTTTGGCGCTTTATAGCATCTGAACCACAAATGAGACAAGCACAAAATCTCTATCGCACATAATACTAACATAGACTTGTAAAATTAACTAAGTGCGTTGGCATTACATCAGCAGCTGGGCTCCTCAAGCTCGATCATTTCTTCAAAACTAAAACCCACAGATCGACAAACCCTTATACACAGTTCGGTGTCAATCAGGCCTAGGTCTTATGCAATGAAGTTCTTCAGTTATTTCGCAGTAATAGACTTCCTTCCATAAACTTTCTCCTTCCCGACACCCTAGAGAAAGAAGTCGGACGTGTCAAATCCAGGGAACGCAAGGGTCCTCAACAGCTTCACGTCGACCGGTCATACGATCCTGAAAATGGATATCTAACCATTCTCGCATCGATTTGACATAATGAGAGGGCGCGCCATCCTGTTGGAATAGAATTTTGTCCAGCTGTTCAAATTCGAGGTCAAACATTATCGCTCAGCATTTGCAAATACTCATCACCTGTAACTTTTTCCCCTAAAAATGCCCAGTGTAACCTCCATAGTACATGCATACCCAAGTAGTCACTCCAAGAGCGTAGGGCTGCTTTTCAATTGTTTCATGAGGATTCTAATCAAAATTATGTTCGTGTAGTTAAAGTACGAATTGCGAACGGAATGGCCTCAGGCCTATCACGTTAACCAATTCGATGAACAGTCATCCTCGACGGCCCACTTCCACCGACAGCCGACGAATTGACTCGGACGGTGGTTAGGCAACTTTATCTGAGGCAATAGCAATATTGTCATCCCCAGTGGCTGTGTGTAGGTGACCAAGTTTGGACAAGTGCAGTACTGATCCAGTAGCAACGAATTTTTGATTAACAGCGACAATGCATTTGCTTCTATGGCCTGGCAAATGTTTTTGAATAACTTCAGACGAAATGGATTATGGGTACTGTCTTACTACTGTGCACTTTTCGCTAAGAGGAAGGCGCAAATTAGAAATATAGCTAGTAATATCCAAGGATAATGCTTGTCTATAACAAATAAAAAGAAAAAATTATCTCAATTGGTTGTTGAGTTATGACAGTTCAAGCAGTTTTCCTTATTTCTGGGACACCCTGTATTAGCATTTCAGTACTAATAATATGAAAAGTTGATCGAAAGTTAACGAGAACAAGATACTCTTTGCCATCACTACATAAATCTAGCGGACATGATCCCAATCATCTGGACACAACTTTGTGGCTTGCTTACCCTCATTTTCAGGACGGGTGACATGTGATGTCGCCAAAATATTCCGAACCACAATTTCAGTTAAAGTTAAATTTTTAGAGTTGCAGTAAACGGAAAGATACATTATAGTAAGATATCATATGAAATCGTTTTTGGCTGTTTGACAATGCTTCCACATAGAGAACCTTGGAAACACAATGGGATTATTTTTCGCCACGTATGTAGTGATTTAAATTGAACCATAACTGCATAACCATAACTATACATAATCTCATGGCAGTCAAACCTGACGTTCAAAGCATGGACAGCTTGCATGATCTTACTACGCTGTCACTAAATACTTTTAACCAAATATTTCTATAGTTCCGTGCCTGTTAAGCTAATTAGATAGCGATAGACTGCAACTAAAATGGACAACACAGCGTGCTTTTTATTACAACCGACACCGTTGTTTCACTGGATTTTAACACAGGACTATAAACCTTCGACATAATATAACTGTACTAAATATTTCAAGGTTGATGTTAAATATCGATAGTCATTATTATTGGTTGAAATTAGGTGTCATAAAATGGAAAAGCTCAAATGAATGAAATAACTTGTAAACGAACAAACTTTATAAAAACTAAATAGCAATAGTTTCTGACGAAAGACGACTACGAAAGATGCCTTTTTATTTCAGCCGGCAGCGGTGTCTCTATGTACTATTAACGCAGGACTATAACGTTAATTATAATATAACTATAGAAACTTTAACATTACTATTAAAACCCACAGTTAGAAGTCGATATTAGTAGCTGATGTTTGCGTATCATAAAAGAAAAATTAAAAAAAAGAACCTGAGTGTAACCATTAAATTGGTCGATTTATTTTGCTTCTTCCAAATTAATGGACCGGACCGAATCTCTTCAAAATAATAGCGGATCGGTTCGATTCCGTTGCTTTTCAATTTTCAATACGTTTTCAGTATATATGCGTGTATACGCATGATCTGTGTATATGCATATGATGCATATATATACGTATGTATGTGCATGTGTATATATGCGTATATATGTGTATATTGGTATATGTACACAATTTAATTACCTTTTCAGTATATATGCTTGTGTAGATATGTACGTATACCTTAGTGCATATGTTTATGTATGTGTACAAGTATGCATATAGACGGTGTCGTGCGGATATATAATTTTGCACAATTATAAATTATCTCAAGTTTTAATAAAAACAAGATATATAGTCTGAACAGGTTTGGAGCACAGCATTCCACCAGGGATACAATGTGTTTATAACTGATATTAATAGCTGTCTCTCAACTTTGACTTTTTAAGACTTCTTATTTTTGTAAGAAACTAAAAAATCGATAAAACAGTTCCTTCATTAAATTATATATATTATATTAATAGTAAAAATATTGTATCAATTTGGTGCATTGGTTAAGCTTTATAAATGTGAAGATCGCTGATAAACAAAAGAGGACGGGCCGGCTTTTTGCATTTATTTTATATCGATCCTTCAATTGTTATTTCGTGCGTGAGACCAAATTGAGGTGGGCCACTACCAGCACCTCCACGCCGCTCCTTGGGACACCCGATGTATGTTGTACTATTCATATAAAAATTTATACCGATTCTTCAAAGCTTTTCTCGTCCGTCAGAAAAAATTGGGGCGGGCCACTACCCACACCTTCACGCCGCTTCTTGGGACACCCGATGTATGTTGTACTGTACATATGATAATTTATGTCGATTCTACAAGGCTTTTTTCGTCCGTCAGTAAAAATTGAGGCGGGCCACTGCCCGCACCTTTACACCGCTTCTTGAGACGCCCGATGTATGTTGTACTGTTGATATAATAATTTATATTGATTCTTTGCGGTTTTCTCGTCCGTCAGTAAAAATTGAGATGGGCCACTGCTCGCACATACACACCGCTTCTTAGGTCGCCCTGATGTATGTCGTACTATTGATATAATAATTTTTATCGATTCTTCAAGGCTTTTCTACTCCGTCAGTAAAAAATTGAGGCGGGCCAATGCCTGCACCTCCCGCACCTCTTCTTGGGACGCTCTGATGTGTGTTGTAGTATTGATATAATATTTTATGTCATATTGCTATATCCATATAAGTAATATTAGATATTTATAGCTAATAACTTATTAGATATTATGCAACAATTATTTATGTACCTAGACGTATAGTATGTATAATTATGATTATTAAATATTATAATGTAGAAATTCATATATATCTATATAATTAATTGTAAAACCAATATATTTATTAACGTTAGATATTACATGTAATCCTACCTAGAACTATAGAAATCCTAGCTTTGACAATTTATCCGCACCGTCTTAATTAATTTTTGACCTAACGCTTCGAATGCTTGAAAATTTCCGAATTCGCTCCAAAAAACCAACCCCTGTTCACTCAAGCTCCTGTTGCTGTTTCTAGAATAATACGATTTCATATTATTTGGCACAATTGTTCTTGCATTTATTTGTAATGCGTTTCTTTATATAAATTTATACATCTTATCATACTCGTATGATATGGAGCCCGTATATGAGGGTACCATCAGCCTTTGAACTCCACTCGTTCATTCGTCACGATCAGTGCCAGCGGTTATCATCACATGAAACACGCCTCCTGACCATCTACGTCGTGAAATGTCACCGAAAGCGCCTTCCACTTCACGCTTGACAACCTGTCCCCACATCACGAAAGCTCTCCACCGTCGTGGCTTGTAATCGGCCGGTGGCGTTGCGCATGACCAAGCCGGCTGAGACGTCGTCTACTTTACAGTACTAGCTTGCTGCAGCAGCAATGGATTTCCTTGACCATATCGCCACTTATATTAAGATTAACCCGTTTAGCACAACCGCTTCAGCGGCATTGACTGTAGCCTAGCGGCAGAGTTGGATAGCAATGCTAGGTCGTCGGCGTAGAAAAAGTCGCTGAAATTCAGGCCTTCTGTGAGAACAATTCCATCCTTCAGCTTATAAAGGCAATTTGTGTCTGTCCTCACCGTAACTGAAAATCGTCGCAGACAATATAGAGCATTGCCTTACACCGGCCTTATAGAAACGCGGCTGAGGTGGAGTTGTAGCCGCGTATAACAGCTTCATTGTTGCGGTACATCGCTCTAATCATTCCAACCAGCTTGTCGATGATACCCTCTTCGTTCATCATGGCGAACAGTGATTTGCGGTCGACTGAGTCGAAGGCGGCTCGCAAGTCTACAAATGCAACAAACGTAATGCGACGGAATTCATGGCCTGTTTGCAGTAGCTGCCGAATGGTGAAGATTTCGCCCATACCGCTGCTGCGAGTGAAAAGCTTGCCTGGTGCTCTCGTTTAAAGTCCTCTAAGGGAATCTATTTAGAATCATAATTTCCAGGGTATTAGGTCAATCGGAAGCAGAAATATGCGTTGACAGTTTTTTAATTATATACAACCACCTTTCTTAAAGAATGGCAAAAGCACAGGTGTATTCCATTTCGGGGATATTTGCTCTTGATGCCATTTTACCAGTGGCAGTTTTCCCAACACGGACGCTAAAATCTCTGAGGCAGCTCTGAAGGCGTCTGGTGGCAATTCGTCAACACCTGATGCCTTACCGATTTCACTAATTTAGTAGCGCCGGTTATCTCGGTGGACGAGAGCGGCGCTTCAGAACTATTAATGTCGTATTCACCCTGGTGTTCCAAATCGTCGAGATTAATAGGCTCTTCTGGTGGCTTTGCATTCAGGAGTTGTGCGAAATGCTCTTTCCAGCGTTGCAATCGCTTTGTGTGATCGCGGATAATATTGCCGTTGCGGTCACGTACAGTTTCTCTCATTGCGTCAGATTGATTGGAGATTTCTCGGATCTTGCTGAACAATTTTTTGTGGTCACCCATATAATTGGCGTGAATGTGATCGTCATGATCTAACAATAAGTTTCGAAAATCCATTATTCCGGTAAGGAGTTGCATGCAAACAGACAAGATTTTTTATACGTGTAAAACAGTTTGGTGGAATCTTGTCGGTTTCAAACACGTCAGTGCAGAAATATAAACTGAATTGGAAAACCATAGCTTCCATATATATAATCGTAATTATGCAGCATATGGGAGTATGCATAAAGGAATGATAATTTTGCAACCATGTGATATATCGGTTAAATTTTAATTATATATTTTCTTTAGATCGCGACACTATAAACCGCTTTGATACACAGTTAATCGCACACTATTATCAGAATTATCAAGGGAGAAGATAATTCATTCTAGACTATAATTTACCTTATTTATAGCTATGTTCTTCTGTATTCGGGGAATTAATCAGCATATTAATTATTATTTCCCAGGGCAGTTCAAGTTATCAAAACAAAGCTATCTAAAGACATGCTTAATGTTACTGACATAAAGTTATGAACATTATTTAATTGGAAAATAATTTAATTTTCTAAACCTGTCTGTCAATATTTCAAACAATTTTTGGCAACAACCGTCGGTAGCTAGGCCTTTTATAGTTAAAATAAGATTACACAGCTAGTGCAAATACTTGATGATATCCATAATTCAACAGCGGAAGGTCGCATTCGACAGCCCATAATGCTAACCTCTGACTTTAATATTCGTCCTGGTGCTCTGCAGGTAGATCTATTACTATGGGAAACGATATTTTTTGACTAGTTTTCGTTATATGATATTCAAATTTTGAAATATTTGCAACATATGTACCTCTGAAATAGTTTTAACTATATTGTTGATATTACTTTTAATAAATGTGATTGAGGATAGACTAGGTATGTATATACTTATGCATTTTGTGGCATATGTTTCCATGAGAAGCGTTGAAAGTTAAAATCACGCCTTTCAAAGTTGAAATATGTTAACGCCTTTCAAAGTTGAGATCTGTTAACGCCTTTCAAAGTTGAAATCTGTTAACGAGTTGAAATCTGTTTACAATTTGATTCCCATTTTGCGTCTCACTGGTACAAAATTGCACATAAGATGAAATATCCAATTCGACATCATTATCTGGTGTCATTTAACGCTTTGCATATTGGATCCAGTATTACAGTTTATGTGAAATTAACTTAAAATTTCAGATAATTTAGATTTATTTCAACTTTCTATTCTATATCACTCAACAGGTTCTTAGATCAAACATGAGAGGAACATTCTAAAATGGGCAAACGCATAACAAATAAGATATAACCACTATTTCAATGCCGCAAAGCATAAAGCAAAGAAACAATGAAAAAGCATCAGTAAGTGAAGCACTCTCAACCACCGTTACGCGAGTTATAAGTTACACAGTAAGTTCCTAACCACAAATTCCGTCTTATAAAAATTTCCGGTATTCCGATAAAAATAATTTTATATCTAAATGTCCCGGGTGAAATATTACCAGTAAATCAGCGAGTTTATTTCAGCGAACGATGCTTGCTTGAAGTGGTGCTCAAATTTTTTAGGTATATGACTCTACATTGTATGGCTTTACCATTGCTTCATCAATCGCAAATGTTTTTCAGTAGTAAACTACTTGAAACCGTGTAAATGATGAGCTTACAACTGACATTACATAAAGATTCATGTATCTTATGATATTGAAAATTGAGATTTCACCTTACGTGCAAGTCAACACAACTAATATATAGTCAGGAATACATTTCTTATCGGATTTTCATTTTGAATAATCATTCAGTAATTCTCGTTCACGAACAGCTCGTTCAGCAAAATGTATAATTACACATGCGCAGAACCAGAATCGGATTTACGAAAAATTTACTCTATAAAATTGGTTGATCCATCCAAAACTACATGTTACAAGTTATATTTTAGAATTTGAAAAACCAAAAATAGCAAAAAGACGACTTAATAGATAGTCATAAGGCACAAAGACGAACATTTTGAGCCATCGGTGAAGTGAATTCTACCTTCCAGTACTGAGTTAATATTATCACATAATAAATAAGGATTTGCAATCACTATACAATCCTATTAGTAAATGATACAAAGCCCAACTACCAATAGTAGTTGCGAATGCTGCTAACAAGCAAAGCGTAAGCCCTAGCAACAATGTTGTTTATGTAGTTAGTGAATTCCAAATCACTACAAACAAAATTGTGTTATAGCAATTTTATAGGAGCGTATGACACTTGGTCATGTTTGTGTATGTTCTTTTATTCTACGAATCGGTCGTTTTAGGCCTGACGCCCACCCCCCCCCCCCCCCCACATGTCATAGGCACTTCTCCGAGATTCTACCTGGTATGTCGGTGTCAACAGTTAATGTTTACTTTACATGAAAACAACAAAAAAATAACGAGCATGACTTGTCATGGCACAAGCGTTGCAAGCTCCGACAACTAAGACACACCGGAGAAACTAATCAGTCTTTTTTATACTATAATCTCTCAGACTATATTCAAATCACTATGTGGCGTATAGCTAGCGCAAATGCATTGTTACTGTCAAGATACAAGCTTCATCATCAATCACTGCGTTGACTCTATTCATAAGCAATTATCCACACACATCAGTTATCCCCTCTTCTATAATGTTCTGGATATCTGGATTCGCCAGGCATAACATTGAGCCGGGGTGCTGGTATGCCTCTTTTGACTCTTGCAGATCTCCGCGGCACTGCGGCGACCACATCGTGGTCGTGATTATTACTGTCTTGCGGCACATAATCCACATCAGTTATCGATTTAGGCGGCGTGCGATGGGCTACTAAGTTTCTGAACGACCACACGGTTCCATTGTCTAGCCGGTACGTATCGTTCCCCAGTACTTGCGAAACCCGAAATGGCGATGTAAATGGAGACCTGCCCTTGGGCGCGTGTGAAAGCCGTATCCTTACAAAGTCACCACTACCGTACTTATGCCGGAATAAACGTCGTTCGCTGAAGTATTTGTTTTGACAGTTCATGGGTCGCAGGTTGGGCAATTCAATTCGCGTTCCAAGATCCAGATTTGACCGAATATTTCTACCGAGCAGTAGCTCGGCGGGGCATAGACCTGATTCCAACTGTGTTATTCGGAAGCTAAACAAAATGTGTTGTATTCCAGGCTCAAACGCTCTTCTATCAGTCCAGAAAGTTTGAATTAAGGGTACGGTTAAACACTTCTACCTTGCCGTTGCGCTGCGGCTTATAGAAAGGAACCGTGTGGTGCTTAATGTCGCGGGAACTAAGGAATGAAGACATCTCATTTGATACAAAGTTCTTGCCATTATCCCACACAATCACATCGGGATTTCCAAATCGGTCAAATACTTCCGTTAACCACGTTATCAGGCGGGAAGAAGTGATGTCGCCAGTAAGAAGGACCTCTGGAAATGACGAATAGTAGTCTATAAGTACCACAATGAATCGCTTGTTGTGAGGTGCGACAGCGAACGCGCCTATAATGTCAATTGCCTGCTTTGACCAAGGTTTGTCCGGTTTGGCGATAGGCACCTACTCCATTGTAGACGGGAATTTGTGAGACTTCGAACTATTCTGACAAGGAACGCAATACTTTACGTGAACCTCCATCTGTTTATTCATCCCTGGCCACCAATACTTCGATCGCAACAGGCACTCCATTCGAACAATACCGGGATGACCTTCATGAGTTCGGTTGAGGTTTGATCGCCGAAGACTCGCTTGAACGACAATTCGCTCGCCTCGTAACAAAATATCATTTTCAACAGTAAGTTCACTCCAAAGTTTATCAAAGTCTTTCGTGACTGAATTCCGATTCCGCGGCTGTACCGTGCTGTTATGCGCCTGCATTACTGCTTGTAGTTGCTCGTCATTTTTAGTAGCGGCCTTCAGGATTTGGAGAGTTATGACGTCGTTATCGCCCGCGGAAATGTTACCATTAGTCGCTAGTTCGTCCGCATTTGTTGCGTAATCGTCATCAACAGCAATCGATTCCGCGGCTGTACCGAACTGTTATGCGCCTGCATTACTGCTTGTAGTTGCTCGTCATTTTTAGTAGCGGCCTTCAGCTTTTGGAGAGTTATGACGTCGTTATCGCCCACGGAAATGATACCATTTATCGCTATTTCATCCGCATTTGTTGCGTAATCGTCATCAATAGGCAATCGAGAAAGGGCATCTGCCGTCAAGTTGGTTGAACCCCGCTTGTATTCGATTCTGTAGTCGAACTCGGCTAACCGCTCCAGCCATCGTGTGAATTTTGCTGATTTGCGCGCCTTACTATGCTGCGACAGTAGCGCTGCTAAGGTGGCGTGGTCGGTTTGCAACATATGCAGATTTCAGTGAGTAATGGGTGCAGAAAGTGGGCAGTTTTGTTTTTAACAGCCTTTGCAAGAAAGTAAACTCTCTAATGAACGGTTATATGATATTTTAGTTTCTTGGAAACGGCTGCTAGAGATTTTTGTCTTTAATGACTGCTTGTTTGATATTTAAATTTCTAACGGTTACTTGGATACCATAGGTTTCAATCAACATTGCGTCGATGGGATGTCAAGTCCGTCTGAGTCATAGAGTATCCTGGAGCAAGACTTGAATCCCTCTCATCTACTAAACCGGGGCTGAATACGTTTACACTGTTCATCTCAAGTATTTTGTACACTGTTATGGAAGTCGTCTCCTTAGCTCTGAAATGTTCCATATCTTTATGTGTAGCAGTAACGATTCGACGAGCTTTTACCCGCGTGATGCTGAATTTAATAACGTTAGCGAGCCGTAGTTAGCCATAGACAAATGTTCAGTTCAGCCGGCATAACTCAAGCGATTATTAGTTTCTGCTATTTTCAGATTGAAAATATTCATCTTCATAAAGTGATATAACTTCATCACTTTAATATACTTATTCATGTATATATACATATTCGTACCGTTAGTGCTGTAATAGTTTGGCAACTGTTCACCATAGAGCAATGAATTGTAGCTATTATCAAGATGACATTCAGCCTCGCAATACAATAATTTTCGCAATAGTTGTAAAATTTATAAACTGTGGATTGTCGATGCCAGTCAATGCAGAAACTGCCAGCAATCATAGCATTAACAAATTTAATTTGAAATTCAATTTATCAAATTTCACCATACAAATAAATTTCAATACATTTCAATCAATTATAACAAGATTTTAACAGGGTTAAAATGCAACGTGACAATGCGAGTTTGACGTTATCAATAACTGTTTCGCCCATTATATTACAAATTTAAATTGGAAATAGTCATGAAGGATAACTTTAATAAAATGATGAAAAGTCGAATATTAAGGATGTCTAACTTTTAAGCAATTGTGCGAATTTAATGTGAAAGATCTGTTGACCTGATTTACATCGTATCCTGTTCCGTGCGCAATTTACCCAAAAATAATCGAGTTGAAAAAATGTCTTTAATACTGGAGTTTTGAAAATTGCCACTCATTTCAAACATATACTGTAGCAGGCAGGAAATATACAGCTATCTACAAAATTATACGACACCTTTCTCATCACTATTGAAATGATACACTGTTTCCAAAGAGTGTATAACACAGTTTTAACACCGCTGTTTTCAGGTGTACAAAGATTTCTACAACTTTGTACATAAAGATACCTGATATAATAAACATGGCAAGTTGGGAAATGGCAATAATGCAGATTTTTATCACAACGTCTACAGCTCATATCCGCACATGTTAAAAAATTATCTGTAGGTCTCGTTTTCCGTGAGCGAGGTTATTCCAACTCCTAGTTTAAGATCAAAATCAACTCGACTATTGTTGTTTTCGTCAATAACATGGTAACTGCTACAGTGATGCAATAAAAAAATTCAACGCAAAGATGGGGTAGCCTATGCATTGTAACCGCGGGCCTAATAATTAATCTATAACTAGGGGCACCAATATCGAACAGGATGTTGCGCAAATATCAAACTGGAGGGGGCACCAATATCAAACTGGACCGGTGCACCAGTATCAAACTGGACGGGCACCAATATCAAAATGTACGGGGGCACCAATATCAAACTGGAGGGGGGCACCAATGTAAAATTGGACGGAAGCCAATATCAAGCTGGAGGGGCACCAATATCAAACTGGAGGGGCGCACCAATTTTAAACTGGAGGAGGCACCAATATCACTAATGGGTTTCTGTAGCAATTTGTTGTTTCTAATGGCTGGCAGTTAGAAACTTTTGTCTCTTACAGCCATCTATAAAATACAAAAATCTATTACAAGCAACCGCTAAATATTTGAAATTCTAATGGATAGCTATTAGAGACTTTTGTATTTTATAACTGGCTGTAAGAGACTAAAGTTTCTAACAGCTAGCCATTAGAGACAATAATCTGTTATGGCTAGTTGGAAGAGATTTTAGTCTATAAAAGCTAGCTGTTAGGGATTTCTGTATTTATTGGCTATCTATATAAGACTAAAGTCTATTACGGCTATCTGTTAGAGATTTAAATATCAAAAAAGCAGTCATTAAAAACAAAAATCTTTAGCAGCCGTTTGCAAGAAACTAAAATATCATATAACCATCCATTAGAGATTTTAGTTTCTTGCAAAGGGCTGTTAAAGACAAAACTGCCCAGTTTTTTGCAGTCATTATTCTGTGAAACCTGCAATAAACGGCCTGCCAAGTAGCAATTTCACCAGTCGCTCGCACGCCGAAACGCAAGCTTATGTTTCCTTTTCGTTGACCGCAAAATTCCGTTCTCTTTGACTGAGGGCGTGGGAGATGAAGACTGTGTGGATTTCGACACCACCCTGGTTTTGGGACATGACAGCTTCCACTCCTACGTCGGACGCGTCGGTTGTGCCAATTGTGTGAGCACTCGGATCAAAAATCGATAATTGGACTTCGTGTATTAACGCCCCCTTGACATTTTCAAACGATAATTGCTGTCGTGGCCCCCACTGGAATCGTGAAGCCGATCGTGTCACTTCTCGGAGCGGCTCGACGAGTGTAACAAAATTCGGGATAAATTTGTTGTGGTATCCTACCATTCCGAGAAAGGGCCTGAGTTGCTTGGCTTTTGTCGGCATTGGGGCATCTCGAATGGCTTCGACCTTGATTGGGTCTGAAAGTAACTGACTGTGCTCGTTAATAAAGTAACCGAGAAATTTTATCTCAGGCGTCAATATTTTGCACTTTTTCAGGTTAATTCGAAAATCGTGTTCACTTAAGGTTCTGAGGACTTTCGTCAATTCTTTATTATGCTCTTCTATTGTTTTGCCAAACACCAATATATCATCAATATAGCATATTGTGTTCTCGCACTTTTCAAGCGCCGTAGAGACACATTTTTGAAATACGGAGGCGGAATCTGTCAGCCCCATCGGCAAACGATTATATGCAGATAGCCCAACTGGAGTCGCAGTTGCGGTGAGCTTCTTACTTACCTCATCTAGTTCTACGTGGAAGTATCCTCTTTTCAGGTCGATTTTAGACTTCCATCTGGCACCACTGAGTTTCAGTAATAGTTCTTCAATGTTAGGAATCGGGTGCCTATATGGAATAATGTACTTATTCAACGGTGATAAATCAGTAGTTATTCGGACACCTCCATCTTTCTTCCACACTGTAACGAACCCATGTACCCACTCACTCTTATCTATCAGGCTCCAGATGCCCAGTGACTCCATTTTACGGATTTCTGCTACGGCTGAATTGCGACGGGCTAAAGGAATACTGCGCAGCGCTACCGTTTTGCTCTCAGCGTCAGGTCGTATTCTGATGTTATGTTTAAAATTTGGAAACGTACTGAGACTATCAGCTGTTAAATTAGGAAACTGACTGAGAATCTTTGTTAGGATCGCTTCAGATTGTTGCTGTACGTGATTCATGACCATTGCACCGCCATGAATGACTAACCCCGAAGCCGAAATCAGATCGATTCCAACAACATTCTTCATTTCATTGGTAGTAACGTAAACGGTTGCTGCCACTGTTTTATTGCCGATTCGGACTTTCATTTTGCATTCACCAAGGATACCATTGATCGGTGTATTGTCATAGTTCAGGACAGTAAGTGGCGTCTTCCGAGGACGTTCGCCGAGCCATATCCGTGAAAAATCTTTTATTGTAATTGTCGATGCTTCTGCTGCGGTGTCGATGACTGCACGATAGGATTTGTCTTTTTCTGCAGTGAATACCGTTACTGATAGTAGTTCTGTCCTGGCCTAACTGTGAAACAGCTTACTTGTTTTCTGTTGCTAAACTGCTTTTGTCGCCTTGAGATTATACACTCAAAAGCAAAATGGTTCAAGTTACCACAGGCGGAGCATGTCTTGTTAAGCGTAGGGCACTTGTTATCTTTATATCCATGTTTAGCCGATCCACATCCTTTACATCGGCTGTAACATTGCGGAATCTTATTACTGTGGGGTTTACTTGGAATAACTTGCGCGGAACTCTGGAAGGAGTGAGCACAGTGCTTACTAGTAGGTTCATGGTGCTTGTACGACCGATTGACTCGATTAATTGACCCTATTGGGTTATGCTGTAATAAAGCGCCGGTTTGTGTAGCTACTTCTTCTGCTTTCATCATTGACTAGAATTTCTGCAAATCAATTTGTGGCTCTGTTAACAACTTTTCCTGGGTTGTTTTCACGGAACAACCGATTACTAGCTGCATGGCTAGCTGTCGGTCCTCTCCAGTTCTATAGTTACAATCTGCAATCAGTGCTTTTAATGCGGTATAAAGTCAACAATGAATTCGCCTACCTCCTGCTTTCGTTGCCGGAATTCGTATTCAGAACGTACCGGGTTGGCTGGTTTATCAAAGATCTCTTTGAGGCTGTCGCAGTACTCAGCGTAATTAGTGCTTTCGTCGATGGTGTACGCGTAAACGATACGCTTGACTTCGGAGCCCAGGAAGGATCTTAAACACAACTTCTTAAATTCGTCGGTGAGAGCTTTACCAGACGTCGCTTCTGTGAGCGCAAAAAATCACTTACGTCGCGGTACCACAGTGACCACTTGATATGAGCGCATCCGGGCGTTTCCAGAAATGGCGTTGGTTGCTGGATCCAGATACCAAGTCCTTGCGCTGGAGTGGTCATCCTGATAGCCAAATGGCATTTCGGTGTCAACAGTTAATGTTTACTTTACATGAAAACAACGAAATAACGAGCATGACTTGTCATGGCACAAGCGTTGCAAGCTCCGACAACTAAGACACACCGGAGGAACTAATCAGTCCTTTTTATACTATAATCTCAAAGACTATATTCAAATCACTATGTGGGCGTATAGCTAGCGCACATGCATTGTTACTGTCAAGATACAAGCATCATCATCAATCACTGCGTTGACTCGATTCATAAGCAATTATCCACACACATCACTACCGAAGCATTTGTTACGCCGAAGTTCCTTTGGGAGCATATATGTGCTACCCCCACCAGACTTCTTTTGGGAGTATTTGGTACTCTATAGGTTGTTTAGAAGTACCGAGTACTCGATAAAAATTCTCGGTAGGATCATGGGTTATGCTGGTAGGTCTAAAAAGGCCACATCATTGAATAGGGTAAATTGCATGACTATGATTGAGTTTCGTACATGTTTACGAAATTTTCATAGTGAACATCTGCTACAACCAAGTGCTTCAATGACTTTACACTTCCGCCAGTCAAATACATGTGCCCTGTTGAGGAAAGTGCTAGTGTTTACTTTTGATTGTTCAAAGATGATGCGCGCAACATTTCATTGCTAAGATCTGCAGTTGCCACTTATTTGTGCCATCTGTACAATTGTGCAAGGCTTTCTGAAGGTGAGTGACAAATTTTGCATATATGGTTTCTTCTCTATTTGTTTAAAGCTTCTGGTTGTCCAGTAAAAACTTGTAGCAAACATTATGCTAACAATGAAAATATCCGTATGCAATAAGAATAGTGATTGACTAAAACTGTACCCTGAGGCACACCATACTGTTCAGTGTGACTATCGCAAAAACAACTGCATACTTGGACACGAAAGCTGCATCTGACAGACAGTACCACTGAAATATATTTCGATAAACGCTTTTGGTATTTAACCTGGTTTGATGCTTTACGCATAATCGTCACGTAAGGAATAGCATCAAAATAGGCGTGTATAATCAGTACACACAACGGCACCTGACAAACTCTGATCGATCTACTTGACCCAGTCTTTTGCTTACTCTAGAAGCTGTGTATAGATTTATTTTTATAATAATAATAATAATAAATAATTTTAAAGAAAATTTCAATTAAATAATATATAAATAGAACAACAATTTTGTAAATTTACTAATTTTGAGTAATCCATGACAACCGACTTACTGAGTTCTCACTCGCCTAAGGACCATAGACCAATTCATAAATAAACAAAAGATTTAATAATATAAATAATAAAACAGGAATTAGATGTTCAAGATAAATCAAAAACGTTTTGAGTAAACAAAAATTGGCTAACCCTTCTTGCTAAACATAGCGGCGTCGTTACTTTGATTGACTAGCGATTGATTTATATATATGATCAAATTTATGTTGTTCTGCTTCATTCGTCATCACAACAACATCTGTCTTACTTGGTTTAGTATCACTTAGGGGTACCTACGGCGCAATACCTGTTTCATGCACGATAGATAGATTATATCAGGACGCTATTCTTACAATTAAATAACCAAAATTATTATTGCACATTTCATCTCTGATCAAATTTAATTAATATTGGCTAAAATGATAATAAATCTTATAAGGCTCGCAATATACACACATACATACATACTTAACAAAAAAGCAAAAGATATTACTTTTCATGTTATTATCAAGTTACTACATTTGTTACTCGAAATCTGACTTTAACCATAATCTAATACATGTTTTCGTCAATTATAGAGAGCAAGTCAAGCAGAAGGGTGAGAGGGGTGCTCGGTGATAGGAAGTCTTCCTAATTAGTCTTTTGCTTAGTACAAGGCTCATAAAAGGATCTTGACTTATTGTGTAGGGTCAGACTTTCTATATCGGAGACTTCACATTTGACATTTATTTTACACCCCTCATGACGACTTTGTCCTGTTGTAGAGTTATGAAGAAAACAAAGAATAAATTATGCCGATAACCTTGTTTCTGCCTTGTGTTCGTGCATGTGCAATCTCTAAAGTTTTAATACTGTTCTTGTGCCAATATCATTATTAATTTTGATTGCAGTTTGCTGTCGTTTTATGTGTCACCTGCGTATAGGGATACCTCAGTATTGGAAAGTTGTACTATTCTTCACAGAAATAATGCAGGCAACAATACAACTACAGACAGTAGCGCACGCAAGTTGCCCTCCAAGGCAGGCTGGGTAAATTTTTTATCAAGAGTCCCCCTGTTGAGGAACGGAAGTCGTGGAATTTTACTATGCCATCCAGCCGAAACTCTCTGAGTCAGCAGTGTTAGTATGATGTAAGTTAAGGCAACGAGCAATGCAAAGCTCAAAGAAGCCATGCACGGTGATGGTGTAACCAATTTTTTGTTTGACATGAGATCTCTCCGAAGACAAAATTCTGCCTACAAATATAATAGAATATAATGACCAGTTATATTTTGTCACTTTGACGGATCTGACCTGGGAAGTATGAAAAATTGTGAGCCGATAAATAGAATATCAGTTACAAAGCAATTTCGTTTTCTAAATCCACAAAATCCGAACCTTACTTTTTAAACGTTTTTTGATGTCAAGAAGTTTAGGGATAATATGGTATACGTAACTGATTTCCTTTGGATGAATTAAAGTCAAAATAATTTTGCTGAACAACCCACCAGTCCATATATATATTGGAAACTACTATGCTCTTGATTTATACAGGGCCAAAATCCAGTGCTCAATAAAGTATAAGAAAATCAATCCGGTGATTCGGAATGGTATGTGAATGCCTGCTCGCTTATTTGTTTTGCAAATATTGCGAATAACGATTTCAGTCCATGAGTCTCTGTATACGCAATATGGAAATATGGTTGAGATGGATAATCTGGTTAACAATGCATGTTATAAATGTGATGTTGCTTTGTATTCGCACTTTCTTGAAAGTTAAAAGTAACAGTCGATTGATCCATGTGTTCGCAGTAGTAATAAATAACAGACCTACGCCATATTTATACAATAATAAGCTTCTGTCGCATGATCACATCACCATATCAGCAGCTTCATTCTATGTCGCCATTTCCATTTAATCACGTCGCTGTGTCATCCACCACACATCTCTAATGTTCCAATGTTCCATTCCCTCAACAACTAGTCATTTTTATGTTATTGTTGCACTTAAATACTGGTGTTCATCGCACATGTAGGGTATCGGCATGAAAGAATCCTATATCGTATTCCTTTCCTTCGTCCACATTGTGTACTCGACTACTTATAGCCGGAGGAGTACAGGTGAATAAATATAACCGAAAACTTTTAGAAACAATAAGTTCGGTGAAAAATACCTATATATTTAAGTTCCTCTTTTATAGCTACCGTTGTGGGCAGGGTTAGAAACAAATCGTTCGCGAACCAACCACTCCCAAAGATGAAGAATTAGCAGCTGTTCAATTGTTATACGCGAATTATTCGACCATCGTTCGCGATTTTTTACTGCGAACGATATGCTTTTACTTCTGTACGTAAATTTCTAGTACTGTGTCGCATGACCCATGTCATATATCTTCGTGAGGCTTAAATTTACATGCGACTTGTCGTTTCGTTGCAAGTTTTTTTGGAAGTATAAACTAATGCTATCATATTTTTTCAAAAATCAATCTTGTATCCCAAGTAATTTTAGCCTACTGCAATTGTACACATCTCGCCAGCCGAAACCATATAAAATTAGCGTTTCCTATTCTGCAGAATGTATAATAAATTACAAAAGATAACTAAATTTTTATTCACAGCTTTATTTTGCAAGGTTTCCCCACATAAACTATTCAATATCATACGTATAAGAATGTTGAACTAATACTAATAAACCCAAATAAGGCTTTTCTACTGACATTTGTTATTGTTCGGTATTTGCTGTTGAATTTTCATTCTCTGTCAGGGGTACTCTCACCTATACGAAGGTAAAGTACAAAACTATTGAATAGACTGTAGTATCACAGATATGATTGACCAGTCTCTGATTTATATTCAATCACCGATTGAGTTAACTGTTTTCACCGATTGTACTTGCTATTCGGTATCGTGGTGTTAATCAAAGATGGCTCGTTGACCATTCTGCGGTTCCAATGAAATAGCCACCCCTTTGGCACTGAGTAACTGCTCACCGGATACCTTTGCGAATTTGGGTCGGTACGCGGCTGAACGGTTGATTTACAAAAACCATTCGGTTGTGTTATTTTCTGCCCGGTTGAATGTTTCATACCACTGACACTTTTTTATTTGCGTTGTCGATCGCCCGTTGGATGACGAAAAACCGCCGCTTGCGGCTTCAGTGAGATATGGCTTGATGATCGAGGAGGGCGTCGACCAACTGTGATTCGCGTTTTTCACTGATTCAGCTTGCTCTCCAGTGTCATCGTGTCGTCTTATGAGCTGTTTGAATTTCTGCAGCTACAAAACAGCCATGTCGTCACTCGGGACGTTTGCGGCATGATCTTTGAACAAAAATTGACCGCCTCTGATTCGCCTAATCGTTCTGAGCCGTGGCACGATTTGCGTATTGATGAACTTGTCGACCTCTAATGATGTCATTCTTATTAATATGTAACAACTGATCACTGCTTTCTACCCTTTGATCCGGTTCATAAATCAAAACAGTTGATCTATTTTCATTATTGGAATAATGTGTTATATTATTTGCAACCGTATTCTAATTCGTATTAATCCGTCCGAATAAAGGCAGGTAGGGGTATGGCTGGGCCGTAGATACACATTCCCTCGGGCGTTTGCACTCCCGGGGCTATACCCGATGCTTGACCCTGTTGCTTTACGTTATATTAAATCTTTCATTGTATCTTTACACTTCCCTCAGGTGTTTGGTACACCTTTCCTCAGGCATTTGCACTCCCGGGGCTATACCCAATGCTTCACCCTGTTGCTTTACGTTATATTAAATCTTTCATTGTATCTTTACACTTCCCTCAGGTGTTTGGTACACCTTTCCTCAGGCATTTGCACTCCCGGGGCTATACCCAATGCTTCACCCTGTTGCTTTACATTATATTCAATCTTTCACTGTATCTTTACACTTCCTTCAGGTGTTTGGTACACCTTTCCTCAGGCATTTGCACTCCCGGGGCTATACCTAATGCTTCACCCTGTTGCTTTACGTTATATTAAATCTTTATTGTATCTTTACACTTCCCTCAGGTGTTTGGTACACCTTTCCTCAGGCATTTGCACTCCCGGGGCTATACCCAATGCTTCACCCTGTTGCATTACGCCATATTACAGTTTTCATTGTATCTCTGATCGTCATTTTTCTGCACTTGGTTTATTCGTAAAAGTCCTGAATATTGTCGTGTTTAAGTTGTTCAATCTTTTGCATGAGGCTACTAGCTAATTATGCGGGGTATTCAATTCATTAACAACAGTAGTGACATATAGTCATTATCAACGAATTCAATAAATTCGTCGTGGCCATGTGGAGTTGTTACCCGCACAGAATCTATGACTTACCGCTGTCGCAATGGTCAGAATTCGATCGAACTGTTCAGCAGTTTCGATCGAATTAAAGTTTTGTTGTGTAGTTATCGGCTTTGTCGCTTGCAGCGGCGTCCCATAAAGCGGTTTTATGGATATGGTGTAAAGTATCCGGGACTTGTTATATAGCTTCCTACATGTGCTACTACAGTATAAATAAAAATTCTGTGACTTTTGCCTTAAGGGTGGATCGGCTGAATTAAAAAAATGACGACCACGTAGAAGCAATTATTAAAATCAAAGCTCCCATAGATTACAAATACATCGCGGTCGCCATCTAAAATTTTATTGTTTTAAGAGAGTTCATGGCTGGCGGCTATATCGGCTGTCGGTTATTATGGGGTAGGGGTGCTTCGTCACCGTCGAAGTGGGCCTGTAGTTTGGGCAAGCATAATGTCCTGTAAGACGTAAAAATATGGCAGGAGTTTTGGGAATTTTTAAGGGATCGTGAACTGCCAAATACTCGCGCGAGTGCGAATTGATAAACAGTGCCACCGTATTATATTCGACTAACAACCTTTGGGCTTCTTAGGACGCTTCCAATAATTGAGCACCAAAACATGGAAGTATATAATACATATTGTAAAATATAAATTTCTTTAAAACAGTTATATGACGTGCAACAATTTATGATGTTAAAACTAAGTACCTTGTTGTAATATAAACTCGAGTTTTCACCAACTACTTCGAATTTCCGTGGTTAGTATATTTTTCTATTATTATTTTATTAGACTCTGCATCGCGCCGTCTAGGGAATTCCGATTCCCTGGGTTATTCTCAGTGATCTTTATTTCCTAAGATACGATAGGTCCAGTTCACTAATGCACCGTTCCCCGTGCAGACTGCAATCGAAGGAACGACAGCCGTGCACTAGCGAGCACGTCTCAACATGAGGACTGTAATTGTAGTGAGTGATGTAGGTCCATAGAACTGCCATTTCAGCAAAACACGACGTCTACTATACCTTTCATGCAAGAAAAGGCAGCACAGCCGCTTTTCGGCTGCAATCGAAGTGCGACGTACTGATGTGGAAGCTGTTCCCCCAATACGTCACCTAAGTACCACTGCCTATGCCTTTATTGACACGAATAATGCAACAATAAACACTAGTCTAAATTCTAATCAAGCTAAACATCCTTTTTTGTGAATAATCGTGAATTAAAAAAGATCATGAAAATGAGTCATTAAGCTCCCGCCGAAAAATAAAACAACACGCTACTAACGTGGGTCGCTCAAATCCATTAGGTGATCAGATCAATTTAGGATACCAACTAAATGTAAAAGAGTGCATGAATAATCAAGCCACATAACTGAAACAACTTTCACCAGGTAACACCCGTTCTATATGCAAACCATAACAGCCGCAAACACAAGCGGAAGTAAAACAATACAACTATTTAAAAGTCGCAACCAAAGCTATACACTAAAAGTATTCAAGAGAACTGCATATTAGCTACTAAATTGAACGCTCGAAGTTCACGCCGGAACCTGTGTCATGAATATATCACAGCAATGATGGAGCTAATTTGTAACTATATATAAATCAGCAACAACAACAACAACAACCGGTACTGGACACATATAATCGCAAGAGGTAACAATTCTCCTGAATACTAAAAAACTAGTGCTCAATATTCGGTAGTAAAATACGTTTTTGAAAATGCTCCATATGATTTTTTCCGTTTATGTTGAAGTGGTAATCCTCGAAATAAAAATGAGTAAATGTAACAATTTCGAAATTTTTTTTTAATTTGGAGAACATATCTCTTTGATAGTCAGCACTAAAATATGGGAAAAATTAAGCTTAACGGTATTGACATAAAGTTAAAAGTCCAAGTTAAATGTTTATCGTTTCCAATATAATTTCAAATACGATATTATTTCTCGCTGTCTGAGTCGACGTAATCTCTTTAATTTTCGCTGTACTGCCACTTTTTTTCTGTTATTAGGTTGCCTTCAGACAATTTCTACCTAAGATGTGTCTTAAAACCTCTCATTAGAGATATTGTTTGCATATATATATTTATTTGTGTCATCAATAGATTTTAAACTAAACCCATGTATCACTCTGTCAATACTAGTTGGTTTAATATACAATACTTGTCAGAATTTAGACTATTTAACTATACATGTTTGATTGCGACATCGTTTGTCTAAGTAAACATGAGTGGCATTATGTAAAATCGTTACAAATAGGAACAACTTAATGTGAGTGCCGGACGGCTGGCTTGGCAGTATCGCGTTTTACACTTCTTAACGGTAGTCTGACATCGATAAAAACTAAACCTTAGGTTTAGTTCATCGAGATTGGAATAAACTGTGTTTAAAACGTTCCCCCTTGGTTCAGTTTCGTCTTAACATGCAAACGGGTTTATGTACTCGATAACTTGTATAAATCGAGAAATAATTGAATATATTAAATCCAACAACTTTCAATATGGGCATTAATGACTGAGGAAACACGTTCGGCTAACAGTCATAAAATTAGGGTGAATTAGTATTTTAGTTATTTAGTTCCTAGTTGTTTAGGTGGATTCATAATAAATGCTTTTTAATTTATACTGACTTCTTGCTCCCGGAAGTGAAAGGCAGGCAGACGGATGTTATACATACAGGTTTACAAGGATTTCTAGGCGCTTGATTCCAACTGCCCGAATAATAACTTTACATTTGTTTTATAAGGTTCGCCAGAATATTCCATAATGTAACAGAAGCGTAAATGAAGTGGGCAAAAGTAAATACATGATTGTAAGCTAAGACTATATAGAAACATGTATTAACACGTTTAAGCAGAGAATCTCGGATACCCTATTCAGTTACGAAATTATAGCACGTTTACAACGTTTTTCACACAGTTTGCAACAGCCACAACCAGAAATTATATGCCAAACTAACACGAGTAAAACCTAAGTTGTTAATGGCCTATCCACGGGTAAAATAGATGGCAACAATCACGTTTTGACCAGAGATAAATGGCTGAAGTATATACTAGATTCTATATGGATTGGGCCACTCTGTTGAGAACGTCGAAAGAAATTCAGTATTAATTTTGAAATTTTAGTCTATTATGTAAGCAATGGAGAACACGATCCAACACTGTTATTTATGAATATATTGTAATACGCAATTCTTGTTCTATATAAAACAAGGGTTAATTTCGCGCAAAATTATTGCGATACAGTGGAATGTTGACGTAGCATTATATGCACTGCACTACCACAACATTTACTTCATTCAGTACAGGTATTTTTTCCTATTAAATTAAATTATAAATAGAGGGACACTGATTTTTTAAAGATACATCACGGCTATTAAATATATAACATAACCATCAGATGGCATCGCATGCGACAGAAATTGTTTAATCATCTATATTTTGGGCCAAAATTAATAAAATCCTGCTACGTGGTCTGAGTATGATTCAGCAGATCTTATTTGGCTAATATTTTCTATTATATTATGTCAATGTTACTTGATGGAACTCGTAGTTGTTTATCCAACTTTTTCTTTTTAAATGTAAATACTGACGACTACTATTTACACCAACATACGCTGTTGGCTGCGGTTATATAACTGAAATTTACAGAAACTGTTTACATAAAGCACACCTTCACAATTGAACTAGATGTACTGTCTAAAAATGGAGCGACATCAAAATTTGCTTAACCTGAAGCATTTGTCTTCAAAAGAGAAGTGTCTTAAGGCATATTGGCTGGAACAGAATTAGAAACAACACACAGCTTTGACGTCCGTTAGGCCTGAAGATGTATTTTGAGAGGGGTCTACAACAGCCGTCGACGAAGTCTAATTAGAGTGGAATATTTTAAAACATCATTAACTTTTTCTGTTTTCAAACTTGTACAATGGGCGAATTTGCGCTCCCACAAATTAGTTTTATGGTATTTGTCATGTTGAGTATATGTAGACTGAGATTACTAAATTGCTTAGGCCACCTTATCCTACGAGATTGAAGAAATATTCTTAAATAAAATATCTGTTCAATATATGTTTTTGATTAATTTTATTATTAGTACAAAAGTGGTATATTTTGCGAATCTTAGCGGTCAAAAAGACCCGGCTGTAATTGGGAAAAGATGCTTCCAACTTTTCAAGTACTGAAGAATGACTCAGAGCGCCATATAAAATATCTAATAAAACCGAGCGAGCCGAAGGCAAACGCTAATCATCATTAATCTATGCCCTTTAAAATCGGCGCTAAATTAAGGCGAGACTCGTAGTATAATTTTTATTTGATTTATAGTTTACATTATATTAATGTGTGCCAATGACGTGTTTTCGGGCTTTGTAATGTTGTTTCTTGTTTTTATGGATCGGACTGTTGTCTGAAGTCGCCCGCTACTATTTAAATATTCTATGGGCGGGAAGCTCATCTGTATCTTTGTATGCTCACACAGCGTCACTCGCTTATAACCCTGCGATCAGAAAAACAACAAACTTGCCCTTCATATTTGGATTTGGGGCTAATTCACTCAAACATAACCAGAGCACAGTCTGGTGTACCTCGTGAAGTCCTGTCGCATATTCTGTACTAGCGTCGTAGCCTTTACCGCATCACAAAATTTCCAGAAAATATATGACGGGAAATACACCAATAGGATGTAAAATCTAGTGTTTCAGATGCGAAAGATCCAAAATTCACATTCCCACTATAGATAGCCAAATTATTTGTTCTTTCCGAGAATGCTTCAACAAGTCATGAGTCCTGACAACGGCCGTGGCTTATCAACGTAATATGCACAGAAGTTTTGCAAAATTATTCAATCTTTATCATATGTCTTGCGGAATTAAAAATTCAAAATATATTGCTAAACTTTTTAACTTTATTTGTGAATGTTTATTAAGGCCATTAAGACATTATGAATCTAAGTGATCATGACAAATTTATGCTAACCCTTTAGGTTAATAAATGTTTATGGAACAGAAATATGGGCCTTTCACCAAAAAACCGACTACAGTTTTTTAAATGGACACGCAGATGTGTCCGTTATAAGCTTGTCTTACATGAAGTAGTGCATTTTGGAACATTTTAGGGTACCGGTGCACAGTCTTGTTTTATATAATTGTTTTCAAAGCCAAATTGATTTCTCTTCTCCCAATAAGCAGTTCGCAAACAAAGATATTTTTCCAGAGCTTGGCATCGATTCGTTGCAGATGTTACGTAAGACACGTTCTAAAGGTGTCAAGATACTTTGTTTTCAAAATGCCAATTTGTGTAAAATGAAAAGTGAAACATGAAAGTATTGAGTGAAACAACCTTAACAGCAAGAAAATATTTATGTATGGTACAGTTTTTGTTTTGTTCTTGAAAGAATATAAATCAGAATTAAATGAACTTGTCGTGTGAATTTGAGTGGCCTAATCTATATGTCGGTTGTGCTGTCCTCAAGTCTAAGCCGTTGCCCTAGCCATCCTTACAATAAGCCTAAGACTGTACCGGGGGCTGCATCCCCCGAACGCCCTCATAACATCGTTCTTTATAAGGATATACCGTTTGACGCTCGACTTGTCTTGGGACCATAAGTTTATACATTAGTAATGTTTTACTATTAGCTTATACGCAGCTTTGGATTTTACGATGTGCTTAGCAGTAGTAGCGAAATGAAACAGAAATTTGCTGCTTTACATGCATGATGTTTCGTTCAATACTGTATTTCTTAGGCTGCCAGTGAACTGAAACCTAACGGGCATAACAGACTACAAATCATTCCCTAAATCAATAACCATAAGGTGCGAAATTATGTGAAAGAAAATATGACTATGATCTGGGTTAGAAAGCCAAGAACGTGGAATCGTAATTTCCTGGATAGACTCTGCCTACAGCAGTATGGTTACTTTGTAACTAAACCAATTGTAATAAGGATTTAGTCACATGCTCACACTTCTGTACACTTTTTACTACTTATTTCCGTGATATATTGAAAGATAGACACTATCGCTCACGGGATAGTAATCCCACCGGAGCAGCATTACTGCTGAAAAACACTGTATGTAGTGATAGAATCTTCGGGTCAAAAGTTACAGTTGAAAATGAAAAAAAATCATAATTTTCCTTGTGCACAGCTCGCTGGGGCGATTACCGTTTCTGCAATTTCTGGCCTATTCGAGGTTCAGGCTGCTAACTGCAACCATTAGTGTCGTCCTCACAATCAATCATTTTCTCAGGTATGCCACTCAATATACCAGACCAACAGTCCAACGCCCTACTTTATGATTGATAGTCCTTCGCTGTTCCAACTAAGTCACTGGGATCTAATTATGTAGTATTATTCTTATGTTATTATTTTTTGGTTGCCGAACGCGAGACTCAAACTACAGTTTACTTTTCTCAGTGAAAATGATACTTCAGAAAATGCTCTTTTGGTCCCAGCCAAATTGTCTATCCTAAAGTAAAGGCGGATATACTAAAAATGTATTTACAGTGAACTTTTTGATTCGCCTCAAGTGATTTCACTATAAACGCATACTATTGCACATATAGTGTAAACTAAAATATAAAAACATAAATTTTACAGTATTAAAAGAAACATTTTTCAGGACAATCATTAACGATTTCAGGAATACACCTATCTGTCTACTGCGAAGCGATACTTCAAAAATTTAGTTAAAGCCTTTAATACTTAAAATTATTAAGTCTTATGTTTTTAAAAATCTGAATTAGTAACTACAAAAAATCGTGTAATTTCGTCAAGCAAACATCCTACTACAGAAGAAAATGTCAATTCGGGCACGTCTGCCTGTGGCTGCGTCGCCAACAACACCTGGTGGAAATTTTTCCACGTGGAACTATAACGACGGCAGTTTGAGCCGGTTTAATGAAAACTCACAGCTTTTTGGTCCAGCAAATCTGACTCACCAAGCAGCATCGTTTAACCCTGAACATCGACCAATTACAACGCTACAAATAATTTTTTCATCAATCTATGGTGTACTTTTTGCACTTGGCGAATGTGGAAATCTCGCAGTATTGACTGTTGTTGGTTGTGTTATGGCAAACCCACACTGTCGAACACATGTATTTCTCTATATTCTATGGCTTACACTTGCCGATGCATTGTCATTGTTATTTTTACCGCTAACAATGGTCGACATCCTTATGGATCAGTGGATTTTTGGCTCCGTTTTGTGCAAACTTCATTTTGCATCCGAAACGATGAACAAGATTATGAGTCCCCTGTTGTTAACGGTACTCAGTTTTGATCGCTATGTTGGCGTTTGTCATCCAGTAAATTTCTACAAACTGCGTACAGTTACATTTGCCTGGATTGCAATTGCAACGCTGTTTTGCATTTCTGCACTATCAATGAGTCCACTGCTTTACTATGCTCATATTACATTCAGCAGCGTCGATAATCGAACCCTTTGTGAAATCGGAACTCCCGAAATGGTTCTTGTATATTTGGTGATATTTTTATTTCTTGCCGGATTTTGTGTTCCCGCGTTGTCGATAACAATTTTCTATGGTCTTATTATTTTAAGGCTTCGCTTTCATGTTAATATGGTCATACGAAGTTCATCTCCGGTCGGTAATCGACGAGTAACAAAAATGGCATTGTTCATTGTAATTTTTTATTTTGTTTGTTTTGCACCATACTGGTTGGTTACCGTTATAATGCCACTATTTTCAACGTGGCAGCCCGGATCGATCTCTGAAGTTTATATTCAATTTTTCCTTCACACATTGCCATACCTTAATTCAGCTGTCAATCCAATCCTATACGCAGCGCTGAATAAAGAACTACAGCGATGTCATGCGTACGCATTACGAAACAACACGTTTGTTGCGTTTATGAACGATACTGCGGGTCGATTTTTTTCAAGACCCAACTTCTTCGGCGGTGGCAACCGTAATCGTAGCAACCAAGCGTACAATAGCAGCTGGCGGGGTGGCAGATCTGACTGGGGAGGTTTTGCACGGCGGTCTAATTTCTTTCAACGCACCCATAGTCACAGTGGAAATACAGCCCCCACAGGTCCCGTCGGTAGTTCGTTGTGGGTCGGTCGCGACGCCCAAACTACAACGGCAGCAGTGAGCAGCGCTGGACCTACAACTGATCATCGATATTTGAAGAACACGAATATTAAGCGCGTTCGCGGAAATCGTCGAACGGTTGAAGCTGAAATCACTCATCATGTTCACGAAGGCTCACGGCTGATTTCACCGGGAGACCAAGGTACTCTAACACCACGCAGGGAACAAGCTGATTACGGAATATCCAACAGCGATTGTAGTGGTCCACTTAGTTTAGGCCCTCGTCGCAGCAATAAAAACCAACCGCAACATTCTCTCGATAGCGGTGCAGGTGGAACTGGGGCTGGCCCGATTGCGCGTGCTTTCGAGCATATATCAACTTCAATTCGACGAAAACGAACATCGACAAGATCGCACAGTGACAACGACAGGCAGCTTGACCATAGTGGACACCGACAATATTCGTCCACCCTTGTAACCAGCGCGGCAGATGATTCAAGTTTTGCAGCGTTGACGATGCTTGTTAGCGATAAACAAATGGAAAAAACCAGGAGTACGTTTATTTGAACAAAACTTAAAAGTCTCAAAGCTTGCAGAAAACGATTAAATACAGTCGTGTTAGGCGTCATTTATAATTATCTATTAACAATAAATGCTGGGGCCAATGCAGCGTGTAAAGGATTGCTTAACCAAGGACACATCCTTGAAGTTTGCCTATTCGTCGCAATAGATTCAGGTAAAGATTGAGTTGACCAGCTGTCAATACAGAAGACAGATGAATAGAATCGATTTAAATATTTGTTAATCAAGACGAACGTTCAAAATTTACCTGGTTATATAATTATTGTTATATATGCTTGCAAACTAAATCTGCGCACAAAAATGAATCCTGGTTTAGTCGAGTCAGCATCGGAACACGTGATCGTATGTTCTGTTCCGAGAAAATTTGAACGAGATTAAGAATAGGATTTGTGGAAAAACAGTGCATAATAATCGTCGATTTTGATTGGAAACAAAGCCTATGCGTCTTTCACACAGAAGTGAGTACACGATCTACACACCGTAGACACGTCGCGCAACGATTTCACGCAAAATAAAGACAGTTTCTTCATTGCACGCAAAACGAAGACGCTCTTTACATTGAATGAGATGAAAAGCTCTCAATTGCAGTTCGTTCGTGCACTTCTGTGTGAAAGACGCACTACAGAAACGTTTCTTCATTGTCAAAAAATCTAATCCAGAAATCTATATTTTTATAATACTGCGCAAAATATTAAAATTTAAAATGCAATCAATAAAACTATTAAATTAAATAAATATCGTTGCATATTTGAAAAGTAGAACCATCACAGTCCATTTGATAGTTAATAATGAGCGAAGACGACAAAAAAATTGGAATTTTGTCTGTTTTCGGATTGCATTTGATATGGATTTGCAGATTTGTACGCCGATTTTTACAAGAAGTGAATATTTGCAAAATATACTTTATTTAGGTTCAAACTAAATGCATAAATTACCTTATGCAATAAAACAAAATAAACTGACAATTAAAATTAACAATAAATTACATTAATACTCCCGTCCAAGCAGCAACCTAACAATCATTCCAATAACAAGGGTAGATGATACTATTCAGAATTTTTCACGTTTTGCCATCTCTGCTTCAGAAGGTCTCTTACAACGTAGGGTCCTTTCCTTTAACCACCTCTAATTAGAAATTAGTCATGAAGATAGAGCAAAGACTAAGACTATGCGACTCAGCTGGACCAGGCGGTTCTAGCAAGGTTCACTACTGCCATATTTATGACAAAACATCTTTTCGTTTTTCATGTTACCATTGTATCTAAAATTGTCAAAAAAATATTCAATAAATGTATAAAATAAAAATAAATTTTTCAATAAATGCGTATGTATATAGACATAAAAATCAGTTAAAGTGGTTCATATGTTAGCTACTTAAGCTTAGGCTACGGCTTAGGATTTCATATAAAATGGCATACCGATTCATTACCACCATTCGCCTCAGCTCGCCAATTTTATACAAACATTGACAAAAAAATTTTCGAAAATTCTCGATGCCAAGGAACACAGAAAATCGAAAAAGTTCTTTTGTGTAACCATTTTTAATTAGCAATTTATGAATCGCCTCGTCTAGCTAAGTCGAAAGACCCTAAAATTGTCCAAGTATGTTTAAAATTGAGCAATCTCAGTCTGGTGGTTGTAAAGGAAAAGACCCCAAAATTGTCTGGTGGGATATACATCCTTATCGTCTTTGGCTACGAATATGCGAATAACCTCGATTAATGCAATCTTGACCATTTAGTGACTATTAAAGATTGCTTGAAGGTTCCGAAAACGTTTTGTGATATAACACTTACAGTCAATCGCTGCTATGCGTTTCTTAGTAGAAATACAGCAATAACAACAAATTAATTAACAGCATATGGCAGATATGGAACGATAAAATATTCGTCAAGAAAGTATTCTGCAACTGATCCCTATCGATAACACTTGTAGTCACTGGCTAATGTAGTGAAAACTATTCTAGTGAAATAAGCTGTCCATGGTCAATTATACTTAACTTAACAATTATCTTTAATGTGGCGGCCCTTTATCCAGACAACAATGTACCGGGAGTTAGAAAATTATAATTTCACGTGAAAACGACCCTCTGCAAAATCACCGATCGATTGGTACGTGGCGAAAACATCGCGCTGTCTTCAATAAAATGAACAATATTCTGTAAATAAATTTAAGTTCTGGCGAAATGACCTTAATACCCATGTTTAATAAGAAACCATAATGACGCCAACTTTAAATTGTAGCTTTCAGTAAAATTTAATTCTATAATATGGTGTCTGACAAGATCACACTCGATGAAGTGTTTGTATTCGAAAACTCAGATACAAAACCTGAATAATAAGTGAAAATAAACAAAAGATACAGTTTCAAATACTGTTTTTAATACAATGCTTTAATTATCAATCCTTCATTCCGACCCGGCGAGGACAAATTCCCAAGAAGCTTATTGACTGGTGGCCGATTCAAGCACATGCCGTAATAACTATATAACAGTCATTATGCACCCCTGTCGTGCTACCATGATAATCACTAACTAGCACAGGAATACATGATGAACCAGTATGGAGAACTCACCAGCAATCATCCATCGGCTGAGTGTGACCCTTGAACCGTTGAGTTTATGCAGCATACAAATCCCGACAATTGCAGACTGACTGCTGTCAAGCCACCGCTGTGTGCTATGCTGAATATTACTAACGTGGTTGCCATCGCAACTGAGACAACAACAAAGAAAACGGTGAAGTGTAATAACCGAAATGAAGCACATATTGTCCGACCGTTCGAACATTTATACATTTTGGGATCGAGCTAACCGAATAACCCAATTTGCATATAACAATCTTACTTGAATAAATTCCTAATCCGGCGCAGTACCACTTTAGTTTTAATCATGTGTACAATATTGCTTAAAATAGCACAATTCAGCAAGAATTGGGGCGTTGTATAGTGCAAGAAACTTCCAATTCTAACACCTCCCACCTCATTCGGGGAGGTCGCCTGATTGCTGTTCAACAGGAAGAAGCAGAAGCAGACGACGAACGTCTCATTGCACAGTAGTTCCTTTTTTCATGGTAGTACTCAGTACAAAAAATACACGTTCTTGTAACAAACATCAACCTGCCGCATGCGGCCTTTCCTATCAGGGTACACAGCCGTAATCAAGGCCATCCGATATACACCGCAAACAGCTTCCTGAACGGCCACCATAACCACGTCACCGACGCACAAATGGCGGCGCACCACGTCCCAATCCGGCTGAATCACGACTGAATGAAACATTAATTTATTGCATTCTTTCCAAAACTTATCTGTTACTTCTTGAATGTATCGAAGTCGACGGCGCACGTCCGAAACACTGTGCCACGAGCCGCCAGAAATTCGAGAACTCGCTCGTCTCAAAAGTAACCAATTTGGACACAAGTAGTTCAAAGTCAGGTCATCGCTACCACTGGAAGAGGAGATCGCAAGCGGTCATTGCTTGACAAATTCTGCTGCTTCAAAACACACTGTATGGAGTTTACAAAATGATAATACAGAAGCCTCCACAGAAAGCATCAATGCCTTTTTACATCTTCACCAACATTTCCACTGCTCCATTAGTGTGTGGCGCATCCGGTGGATGGAATCTGCAACTGGTGCTCCACGCTGTTCCAATTCATTACCGTACACCGATTGAATGAATGGGTTCAGTCCTCTGGCGGCACCTACAAAATTTTCTACTCTGTCACTACATATTACGCCTGGACAACCATGTAAAGCTTTAAATCGCCGATGTACTACCATGAATTCATCTGTGCCGTTGTCGCATGCCACAGCCGCGTACGTAGCCCGAGCCGACAGGCACGACTACTCATGTCCTCATACTTTGCAGTTAGATCTTTTGTTAACTTCTCATCGTACAATAAGTGGACCAAAATAGTCGACAGCAGTGTAGTAGAAAGGTGGGGTGGGCCTCAACCGAAAGACTGGTATGTCGGCCATTACCAAGCCTACCGCCTTTTTCTGAAGACGACGACAAATAACACAATTGTACACAGCAGCTTTTACAATTCGTCTTCCTCCCAGTACCCATGCTTCATTACGTAGTTTTACCACAGTTGAGTCCACTCCATCATTAAGGCTTTTTTGTGAACTTGGCTGGCCAGCAGATAAGACACATGACACGCTGGATAAACGGGTACCTTAAAATTTACATCAATACCATGCCCAATGCGCCCGCTGGTAACTTCGAAGTCTGTTTCAACATTCTTTCATGGAACTAACTTGTCCAGTGACTTATCATGAGGTAGTTGCAGCTGGCATTCCCTGAAAAATAAATTCTGCGCCTCCTTCATATGGACCGGCCTAATAAAAATGCATAATGCGCCGTTGCTTTTGCGGGAGAGAAGGGTATTTTGAGTTCCATTTTTCCATGCGCGAGCAATTAATAGTACCATTGCTACAACCGTTGTTAATTTCACGAAACTGATGTACTTATTAAATATAATACTTTTACCGATACTAAAGTTTGCTAGGTCCTCCGAAATCGACTAAATGCTTTTCTACGTAGCCTGGCAACAACTTTTTCATCGGCAGATTCAATAGTGCTAGAAACTGGCCATTGATCTTGTTGCAAGGTTAACCATTTGGGACTGTTTTGTCAAAATTCACGGTCTTCTAAAGTTTCTCGTGACGCGCCGCGTGTTAGTAGGTCTACCCTATTGTCACTTGTTGGGACCCAATACCAATTTTTTGGTTACGTGTATATTCTTATTTCGTCAACGCGATTGGCGTAAAATGTTGAAAAACAGTATGAAAGTTTTTTTCTGGAATTTGTACCGAGGGAATTCATCCATGAATCGTGCAGCATAAACTACTCTACACATTTCGGATTTTACGGTGTCGCCCTTAAGTTGCAGCGGGCAAAGCTTGGCTTTGGTTTCAACCAGGTGGACCACAGCCATGCTACCCATCTCCAACCGTACATACATACCGACTTCAAAAGCGTCATCTGATCCATAACTAAAGGTAATTAGAATCAGGTTCGATGATGCTTCAGTTTTAATGCTTGAGGAAACCCTATAGCAGGCAATCGGGTAGCTTCTTTGAAAGCCATAGCCCATTCCTCAACTAACTGTTGTGGTAGTGGGTCATTTTAATTTGCCAAGCGAGCATCGTTCCTTAGCACCCGGTGCCAAGATGTTCGAAACAGAATGGCACCTTTCATTTTTAAAGAAGCTGAAAGCCCACATGGATCAAAAATTCCCATTAGTTGACTAAGAACAATTCGCTTTGTTAACGGTGAAGGCAGGTTACTATCTACGTGTTCTTTCGTAAGATTAGGGCCTGAGTGCATTTTTTGCAGCTTTTTAGAAAAGTTTATGGAGGTTCTAACATTCAATAAATCACCTTCCACATCATGACCAAAACCCAACGTTGTCACTTCACTTGATTTCACTGCATTTGGAAGTACAACACTAGCGCATAGTTCCGGAGGTTTAGCACCCGACTTCAGCCATGATTTGTTACTAAAATTTCCCTTATTAAGGATTTTTTGGATCCCGTGTATCAGGCTTTTAATTTTCGTCCGAATGCCAGAACTATCAGCAATATTGTCGACATACATAGATTTATGAATAGCTTCAATCGGACCCGTCATACCATTAAATTCTGGCAGCTGTGCTGTGAGCCTAGTTACCAGCTTTGCCAAACAAGCAGCTGGACGTTCTCCAATGTTAAGGCTAAGAATTGCATATTACTCGACTATACCTTCATCGTTTGGCCAGATAAATCTGTGGCGATGTACCTCCGCATCGTCTAGGAACACGCTATTGTACATATTGGCGACATCTCCGACCAATGCATATAGTCCCTCTCGAAACCGCAACAATACGCACCTGATGGGATTTAACACATCAGTACCTTTTGACAGTATGCTGTTGAGAGACACACCGTTTACAGGCTGGCTGGAATTCCAGACCAACCGACCAGATGTTGTTTTACTGGCAGGATTAGGAGCGATTTGGTGTGCAATCAACCATACTGGGCCATTCCATTCTATAATTTCGTTAGTAGTTAATTTACCTGCTGCTTCCTGTTCTATCATTTCTAATATTTGCGCAGCATAAATCTTCCTCCATGACTCATCCTTATCCAACCTGCGTTGCGTCGCTCTAAGCACACTTAATACTGCGTTGTAATTATCCGGAAGAAGCGATGGATTAACTAGGAAAGTTTACTTTGTCTCCCAATATGGCCCGTTAGCATGCTTGTCACCATTCGGGCGAAACGTCCGACATTCTTGTATCTGCCGCAATTCTCGCTCTTCCGTCAGAGATATTTGTTTGCTGCCCGCTGCGCAGCTACCGCATTGACACGAGCTACATTTCGGAATACTAGCGGCCCCAGTTTGGTCATGTTGAAACCAAGCAGTCAAGTCTTTGATGCTGCTAGAACTTGTTCTGCATTAAAAACAGTTGGGTACTTCCACCGGAGCAATTTCGAAATCCCATGCCTCTAATACATACTGATGATCCGGGGAACGTTCTGACCGTAAAGAAAACGCCAGGTAGGTCGCCGACTCCTGTATAGCGTTAATCGATACGTCAACCAGTCTGTCGTGAGATCCACCAATTACCATACCAACGGACCTTTATAAAGAATCATGTCGCGAATAGTGCTATATGGGGTAGGCATCAGGCCAGCATTTGCCTGCTATAACAGTACGTCACAATCCCTAGGACGTTTCAATTGTTTAGCCGAACACTTCGGATAGAGCAATCCAAGAACACGTTCATCCGGTGGCCTATCCACATGAGCAATTTCATCAATACCATATACAATTACTTTTGCACAGTCACCTCGATTTGTGCTAAACTTCAAAATATAGCGCCTGGTTTATACTGTTTTCTAATATCCGCAATACCACTGATTTATAAAGAATATGGCTCTCCTCTTAATCCTAACCGTTTTGCTAAGTCATTTGTACAGTAATTGATGTCATTCCACTTGTCCCGAAGTATACCTATTTTTTACGCCATCGATGGTAAATCCGTATTGCATCATGAGAATCGTTGGAGATTCTTTCAGGGCCTCCTCCATCAGTAGGGTTGAACCGCGTTTGATTTTGGATACCGCCGAAACCGCGTTGGATTGAGTAGGTCTATTGACTATTTCTTGTACAATTTTTGTAACTTCTGCAACCAACTGGTTCCGAGGCTACCCATAACTTGTCCTTCTGTTGCTAGCGCTGTGGTGGAAGATTCATTTGAATTCACCGCCACTCCGGTTGGCCCGATTGCTTTGACATTTAGTTGTTAATCGTGTAGCATATAGTGGTGACCCAACTTGCACTTGCGACATATTTTTGCATTTGAATTCGAACACCGCCTTGTCACGTGACCGGTCGACAGACATTTGAAGCATAGCTTCATTTCCATCGCTGTACTTTTCCGAAATTTCGGCGACATTTCATGAAATTTGTGGCAAGTGCAGATAGGGCGTGACTACTATCGCATACTTGACAACTCCGAACAGCGACCGACGGAATGATGCTTGTTGGCTGCATGGTCCTACTCACCCTGGAATAGGATATCTTACAGTGTGTTTCATGATCTAGTGTGTGTTTCATGATTCCTTGTTGGACCTCTTCCTTTCTGGGACTGCACTGCAGCCATCTCGTCAGCTACAATCAATTGCCATTTCAGGAATTCGATGAATTTTTGGTTTTTCGACATCTGATAAAGTTTTTCCTTCAAACCTATGAACCACCTCCAACCATTTATCCCGTGCTGATCGTGGAAGTCTATTCACCAATTTGGCGAACTGCAGGATTTTGCAAGCAAGATTCGCTATCGTAGTCCTGTAAATCATTTACGGCGCTCACTACTGTTCTGTAAAATTGCGCGCACTTGAAGGGGTCTCCACCATTTGGGCTAGGAAGTCGCATCATATCGTCCAATATTTGATCTACTACTCAATATTTGGCACCATACTGTCGTTCTAATTCCTAAAGAAGCGCACCTTCTGTTTTGCAGTCCGCAGTCAACATGTCCTTCACAGCCTGTGATAAACAGTTTCGAAGGCACATTTTTATCTCTGCTTCACTTGCACATAGCGGCCTTAACTTGATCACGTCTTCATACTTTCGTAACCATTCCCTGTGTCGACCATATAGGATAATCAATTGCTTTCAGTTTTACTTTTGTTGCTGATTGATAATCGCTCGGGATTACTGCGATTTCCATTCCCCATACGTTTTTCGAGCAGCCCTTGCCCGTACAATTCCTTCATCAATCCACGTCGACAAATAGATATCTTGTTCTTCTGTTGTTCCCAGCGCCAGAATGTAGTTGAGGTGCACAACTTCAACGCCTTCGGCGGCGGTATTTACGTATACCATTTACGTATACCATTTGTATACCTACTATCTCGTCGGGCAAATCGTCAGCGATAGCCTCGTGTAGCTTCCGGACCTCTCTTGTTAGCTTCGCCTTTGCCACGGTTCGTTGCCGTTTGCATGCTTCCAACATTGGTGCGCACCGACTATTTACCGAGTAATGCAGGAGTAACCTTAAGCTGCACTCTTTACCATACTCTTTTGTCGACAGCAATTGCCATTCAGTTGTTCACTGAACACAAATTTCATTTCTGCATTAAAGAACAGAAATTAGTCCGTTTCATTTTTCATACATTATAACTTTAAAATGTTCGCGAACACATTGGTGTTAAAATACAGGGGCGAAGTGCATTCTCTCATGGCGTTATGGAACAGAAATATGTCGAAACGGATACGGCTATTAAAATCCGAGTTTTGCTCTCTAACAACGTTTTGTACATGGTGTCAAAAGAGGATGGTTAGGGGCGCATCTTAACTTTACTCATGCATAGCTCGATGAATGGTTTTGTATTGACAAGGGCTGCTGGGAAAAAATCGTATCGGAAATGGAAATCGCAGTAATCCCAAGCAATTCAATTCAGCAACAAAAGTGAAGCTGAAAGCAATTGATTATCCTACTATGGTCAGCACAGGGAATGGTTACGAAAGTATAAAGACGTGGTGAGGTTGAGGCCGCTATGTGCAAGTGAAGCAAGAATAAAAATGTGCCTTTGAAACTGTTTATCACAGGTATTAAAGGGACATGCTGACTGTCAATATCCAAACGGAAGGGTCGCTTCTTTGATTAAACAACGGTATGGTGCCAAATATTTGAGTAGTAGATCAAAGATGTTGGAAACAATAATGCGAGTTCCTAGGCCAATTGGTGGAGACCCCTTCCGAGCTGAAGGGGTACGCAAAACAGTAGTGAGCACCGTAAATAATTTCCGGGACTACAATAACAAATTTATTGCAATATTCCATTGCAATAATCAATAGACTTCCGCGTCGGCACGGGATAAATGGTTGGAGGTAGTTCGTGGTTTTGAAAGGAAAAAAACTTTATCCGGTATGTTCAAAAAACCAAAATTCATCGAATTCCTGAAATGGCAATTGCAATTGTAGCTGACGAGACGTGCAGTCCCCCCACAAAGGGAAGAGGTCCAACAAGGAGATCATGAAACACACACTCCAAGTGCCGTGAAAGACGCACTGTAAATTGCTGCAGGGTGAGTGCAGGGACCATGCAACAAGCATCAGTTGCGTCGGTGCGTCCTTCGGAGGAGTTGTCAAGTATCAATGCGTGAGCGCACCCTGCAGTTGCCACAATTTAGTGAAATGCTCACGAAAATTTCGGAAAAGTAAGCGATGGAAATGAAACTATGCTTCAAATGTCTGTCAACCGGTCACGTGACAAGGCGAGTTCTCAAATTCAAATGGAGATGTGTCGCAAGTGCAAGTTGGGTCACCACTATATGCTACACGATTAACAACTCAAATGTGCAACAATCGGGCCAACCGGAGTAGCAGTTGAACTTGAATGAATTTTGCCACGGCGGCGAGCGCGCGGAAGGACGACTATGGGTAGCCTCGGAAACCAGTTGGTTGCAGAAGTTTACAAAAATTGTACAAGAATCAGTCAATAGACCTACTCGATCCAACGCCGGGCCGTATACCGAATAAACGCGGTTCGACCCTACTGATGAGAGGCCCTGAAAGAATTGTACCAACGATTCTCATGATAGTGCATTTTTACCGTGGATGGCGTCAAGTAGGTATACTTCGGGACAAGTGAAGTGACATCTCAATTACTGTACAAATGACTTAGCAAAACAGTAGGGATTTGAAAAAGCCTGTCTTTATAAATCAGTGGTATTGATATTTAAAAACAGTCTGAAGAGCACCCAGCATTTGAAGTTTGGCACAAATCGAGGTAATGCCTAAAACAATTTATATGGTATTAGAATGAAATTGCTCATGTGGACAGAATGAACATCCTCTTCAATTACTGTAGAAGTGTAGTAAACTGATTGAAACGTCCTAGGATTGTGACACTACTGTTATAGCAGGCAAATGTGGCTAAGTGTACCCAGTGGCATTCTTGGCACGTGAGTACTTATAAAAGGTCCCGTAATCGTTATGGTAATTGGTGGATCTCACGACGGGATAACCATTATCGTAACATTGTACAGAGTCGGGGTACTGTAGAGGCGTACAGTTCAGAAAACGTTCGCCGGATCATCAGTATGTATTGAGAGGGCATGGGAATTTCGAAATTGCTCCGGTGGGACCCGACTGTTTTTAATGCGGAACAATTCTCGCGCATAAAAACTATTGAGCTGTTGAGATTTCGACATGACCAAACTGGCACAGCTAGTCGTCCGAAATGTAGGCTCGTGTCGATCGGTAGCTGCGCAGCGGCGGCAAACAAATATCTCTGACGGAAGACGAGAATTGCACAATGATGTCGGACGTTTCGCCCGAATGGTGACAAGCATCGGGCCATATTTGCAAAAAGACAAAGTAAACTATCAGTTAATCCATCGCTTCTTCGGATAATTACAACGCATCGTGTCCTTAGAGCGACGCAACGCAGGTTGGATAAGGATGAGTCATGGAGGAAGATTTATGCTGCGCAAATATTAGAAAAGTGATCAAACGGAAGGCAGCAGGTCTGACCTGGGAATTATAAATGGATGGCCCAGTATGGTTGATTGCACACCGAATCGCTCCCTAATATGTCCCGGTAAAAGCGACGTCTGGTCGGGCCATTTGGGGTCTCGAATTCCCGGCCCAGCCTGTGAACAGTATAGCTAAAAACCGCGTCTGTCAAAAGGTACTGATGTGTTAAATCCCATCAGGTGCCTTATTGTTGCGGTTTCGAGAGGGAGCCTATATGCATTGGTCAAATATCACCAATATGTACAATAGCGTGTTACTAGACGATGCGGAGGTACGGTCGCCCCGCAGATTTACTGTGGCCAAACTGATGAAGGTATAAGTGCGAGTAATATGCAATTCTTAGCCTTAACATTGGAGAACGTCCAGCTGCTTGTTTGGCAAAGCTGCGGTAGTGGGCTCGCAGCCGCGCTGCCAGAATTTAAATGATATGGTTTCGGGTCCCGAATTACAAAAGCTATTTTTAATTAAATCTATGCTCTACTCGCCCTTAAGAGCA